>JAKGSA010000024.1:555142-586290 GCA_033558755.1 Philaethria dido | reverse complement strand
GGATCTGAAGATAATTGGGAAATTATGACTTAAAAATACCTACTAATTAGGTAAGGTCAAAACAGACGACTTTGTTTGTGTACCAATTGTGAAATGATTACAAATAACATAAAAAGTGGAAAAGAATATATATATGGAATGAAGTCGAATGAATTGTATAAAATGACTGAGGTCATTATGGCGCAGTGGAATATCTGAATGTAAACGCGAATAGTTCTGGGTCCGATTCGCACTCGGGAGAATAAATTATACTCATTTTCCCCTTGGTATGGCGAAACGAGGTTGACTTGAGTCTCTCAACACTCGATGTCATAAAAAGAGCGTCAAATAATAATAATTAAAAATATTCGTTTTATAGAAGAGAAAAAATTCTATCAGAGACATTTATTTACCTCCATATTCATCCATATATATGCGAGATTTGAGCAATTTTTGATACTCCTCCACTTGGTCCGGCAAAGTGCGGAATACACCATCTATGATCATCATTACATAAAATAGCGGCCATTCTGATTCCACACCCTCAAATTCTTTAAGTTCGCCTTCATTGTAATATCTTCTATTAGGATCTTCCAAAACGCATTTGTAACCGTCGCGACTGAATCTTTTGAATCCATATCTACCTTGTAGACGATTCAAAATATTGTTTTTTGTTAACTGAAGTAGCAGTTCCTCATGAGTGGCAAATGCTGGGAATGATATGGTAGGGAGAAGAGCCGCGTCAACACCCTGTTAAACATATTTTGTGACAGTTTGTGATTTGCCTAAACAGTTATTTAAGATTCAAATAAACGCCGTTTTAAAATTACACGCGTAAATAGCGCGACAGCATAGTTGACATGATACTAACAGGGAGCGAGAGTTTTAGGGTTGGTCAAGAGAGGAATTAAGAAAAAATATATATCCTCAATACCATTGAAAAAAACCTATATCAAGCAATCATATACAACTATTTCATCTAACTTACCTTTGAACTAGATTCCCTGGGAAGCATAGTCTCAAAGATGCTTCGGTTACGATTGTGAGCATCTATATCTACATATACAACACTCCATGATGCACCCTTGTCTCCAAATAAATTGCATCCATTGATAGCTTCTAAGGCTGCTTTCGCCATACCTAATTATTTATAGCATAATTATATTATTTATAGTTAAATATTTGCTATTATGTATACCACAATCATATAGTGTAATTTTGAATTTAACTTAATGTTTGTGAGGAAATTTTATAAAAACTTTTAAAAGTTCAAGACTGAAAAGTATTTGTCTTTAAAGTGTAAGTACCGTATACCTTCCAACATTATTATGTTGAAACTTAATTGCTTTATGGATTACATGATATTTAAAATACATAATTATATATAATATACCTATTGAAGAGGCATGTATTTCCGGTTTGCCATCATTGTATTTGGTGCCTCTTTCCCACATGCCATAATCAGGTGTTCTGTAGGCACGCTCCACATAATACACTAAATTCTGTACGAAAGCTACTTCATCCTAGAAAATATTGTCATTATGTGCATATTACCGTCATAAAAATATTATTTTAGATTATTATGGATCACTTCTGAATAATATGAGTATGTACATGATTTATCTGAGTATTTATTTATCTGTTAATATACATACACCAATAAATTTGTATTTTGCAAAAAGAATTAGCAATTGTCAAAAGATATATATATATATATTATGAATAATGTTTATTTTTTAATAAAATACCTGTGTATAAATAATTTGGAGTCCAGATGTGATCATCTGAACAAGAAATAAAAGGTAAAGAGAAATGACATCTATTTGCAAATGATGATACTGTTCATCACTTAGAACTGGTTCTCCTGTTGTCAAATGAAACTTTACATGAAGAGCATGAGCAGCACTCTGTCTTGTTTTAAAAGCTTCCACCCTAGCTGACTGCTTAATCCAACATTCAAGGATACCTCGCATACATTTAACAGTACTTTGGCCAAGCTCATGGGACTTTCCCCTGTCATCATCTATTCTCCTGGAAAATATATTTTCTTTTAAATACTGTACTGAGAAAAGATTTAGCAATTAGGATTCTAATAATCAATAAATCATTTTTACATTACCTATAAGCTTGATACAGACCCCACACTGCAGCAGCACAATATATACTATCTCTAACACTACCTATATGTAAATCAGATGAAAGAACTGGAAACAATCCAGTAATAGGACTTTGAAACCTCAATAACTGCCTTTTTACTGTAATATAAAAGATAACAAAATTATTGTATTTTTCCATTTTAAGTTACTATATTGGTATTTAACTAATATTAAACAAACCTATAGCATAATAAATATCTAACTGTCTCACTGTGTCTTCATAATTAGAGATCTTTAGGAACTGTTGAGCATTAATATCATCAATACTTCCTTGTCGGATCATATTGTCTGGAAAGGCCTGAAAATTATTTTTTATGAATTATCCCAAATTGAAATAAATAATTATATTACACAAAATGAAAATTGTATTTTAATTATTACCTATATAAATTTTAAAAGTAGTTAACTATTATTAATGTTACTTCATAATAATTTTGTACATTTTTCTTAAATTACAACATATGTATTTTTTTATTTCATATTATCTATTATTTAATAGGAAGTTTCAAGTAGTACAATATATATTTTTATGGTAAACATATATTCTTATATTTCACATAAAAGATAGTCGTATATTTATTTATTATTCACTTTTATTAAAAAAATCAAGAGGTCAAATCCAAGGTTGAATAAATAACAACATTAACATGCATTAACTGTCAAAGTCAAACATCATGAAAAGTATTATGGTATTGAATAAGAATATATGTGGATGACAATACAGTAATATAGATAACTGTACATATTAAACGAATTTTAAATTTCAGCTAAATGTTTCATTTCATTTTTTTTATTTATTTTAAGTTTATTTTGTCGTTTTAATTTCAAGCCTTTTAGTTTTATTTATAATCTGTGTTAATAAAAAAAGTAAACAAATAAATTGATGCAACTTATACTTTATATCAAGTGATTTCGTCAACAAATAAAACAATCTCCAAAAGAAAAATTAAACTTTATCTCTGAATCAACTTTTAAGTTTATTACATAGGTAAGATTTAATTTACATCGTAATCCTTTTCACCATTTAAATCTCAGATAAGGCCATCATATAAATTTCTGATGTTCTCTAAATTATATCAACAGAAATGAATCATAATCTTCATCAGGAGCAGGATCTTGAAAATTCTAGCAGCAGAGATGCTCAGGTTTTAAGGACATATCTATTACTGTTGTCTGGATAACTAACCACATATGAATGATTATTGCACATCTGATTTATTGTAGCATGTTTATTTATAAATTACTATTAACAATTGTAAAAATAAATGTATTGAAACTATAAAGAGAAAATAAAATATTTCTAAGATTATTTATTTAAATAAATAATACTTATTTTTCGCTTACTTAACTAAAAAGTAATCTTTGCATATTTGATTGGTAAACATTTTAAATTGGTGGCTGAATATATGAATTACAAAATAAAAAGTTAATAAAATTGTGTGTGAGATATTTTATATAATTTACTTTACTTATGTCTGTATTAATTTAGTATTAATTATAAATGGTTTTTAACAGATTGATTTATTTCACTTAATTGGAGGAAGCTGGCCACCAGCACCGAAAGAGCCTGAGAATCCTGAGTATGGATCAGTGTCCAAGAGCCCTAAATGCAGTATGCAGCGTACAAGCAATGAACGAGTCAAGTCTATGAATCTGATAAATCATTTAGCACCAGATAGACGTAAAAATAGGCCTACCACATCTGTTAGTACAACAAGTAGTGGAGATACAATAAATAACACCAAGATGGTGCAAGATACAAAGAAAATTGAAACTGGTTTACTAGTAGGTATGTGGAACAAAATCAACAATAATAACTAGAAGTTATATATAGGGATGTTACATTCCATTTCTTAAAAATTGTTATATGCACAATTTAATATGGGGTCAATACTTAATACGGGATCATTAGTTCAAAATGTAAAAAGAAAAAGTCCTAAATCTTTTTTTTTATGTTTATTTATTATTCACTAA
This sequence comes from Philaethria dido, assembly GCA_033558755.1. Lineage (NCBI taxonomy): Eukaryota > Metazoa > Arthropoda > Insecta > Lepidoptera > Nymphalidae > Philaethria > Philaethria dido. The sequence continues at coordinate 582,181 of JAKGSA010000024.1, read as the reverse complement.
TATTATATTGTTAAAATTTTTAGTTTTATGATCACAACATACAATATATTATGACCTCTATAATGATTAAAGTCATAACAAATTCAGAGATTTTATAAAATGTAATAACACAAAACTTAAAATAATTAAATAATTTTCACTTACCATTTTCCTTCCTCCAAGCATTTCACCCATTATTTAAAAACAACTAACAGCTAATTAACTATTATCACATCTTGAGATACAAATACAAACATTAAATCCAAGTGGCACAGACTGCATACATGTGTTCTATTTTAGCTTTCCTATTTTCTAATTTTAGGCGTACCGCCGCGGTAAGTGATCGTTCGTTAAATGTAGTTTACTTCGACATGTCTCACGCGTATTATATCCCAGAGCTTCCTATCGATGAAATACCGTTGTGTGTTCTTCAATACGAGCAAAGTATGTCGGGACAATTAGGCTAATATAGGAAGAGTTAATATTAACAGTAGTTCAGTGTTTCTTTTTAAATTGTAGATGTGTGCAGTGGGGAAGCGCCAGAAGAGTTTTACGATTCTCCCTCCTTAGGGTCCCCTCGTGCGGTCCCTCCGAAGCCATCGAGTTCCCCTCAGCACTTACAAGATGATATTGGCGTCGGTTCGCTCGTCGAAGTCGCTACTGATGTCGATCAAAACTATTATGGAGTGGTCAGGTGGATTGGTCTAATTGATGGTAAATATGTTGAATATTATTCTTATTACATTTTTTTTAGTAAATAAGAAGGTAAAAGTTTGTGTAATAGTTTATGGCGCTTTGTAAAAGTAAAAGTGTACATTGTATTAATGTGGGTAGTAGTTTACTAATAAAAGCGGTCATATATTGACACAAAGCATTAGCACAAATATTGACGTAAACTCTTTACTTATATGTTATTTTAGTAATGATAGCGTAATGAAGACAAATATATTAATTTATTTGTAAATCTTAACGTATTTCTAATAAACCATTAATTAGGAAGACATTCAATTTGTACACTTGAATTATTATGGAATGATTTATTTAAGTAAATAATATGTCGTATTTTTAGGTTTATTATTTATAATTTAAAATAATTGTATAAGTATAAGTGAAAAAAAAAATACATTATTGATTTTCGCTCAGAAAATTAAAAATGGCAAAATTATATTAAATTTGTTGAAAACAAAATTCTGGTATTTCTATAAGTCTATATATCGATAACAATTAATTAAATTATTGTGCAGTTCTTAATGCAAAGCATAATTAAATTTTTCTGCAGATATAGCGACAGCTGGTGTAGAACTAGAACAAAGTGTATGCGGTCTCGGGGATGGTACTCACAAAGGCTCGCGTCTCTTCACGTGCGGGTCGGGACGCGCTCTTTTCGTACCACTGCCGCTGTGTCGAAGAGATGCTAGATTTCGGGACACCCCACCACTTGAAACACATCATGTCGATCATAGCGATCAGGTCAGTGGCTGTGTCTTTTTTTTTCCTAATATGTTCTTTTTTTTATTAAAAAAAAAGAAGTTTTGCATTGTCTTGCATAGGATGGTAGTCAGAATGAACCTAGTGTCAAGACACTCCGTTTGCAGCTTTCTGTCCGAATTCGAGAAACACGTAAACGTCGCGCTTTGTATTATCATAACGGAGAAATGAAAATACATAGCTTGACACTGTATCCCGCATATAGCCGGGTAGGCAGGGGAACCTAGTGTTAGACACTCCGTTCCCCACTTTCCACCGAATTAAGGCATTGCGTGCTGAGTGGCGGAACTCAACGCCGCGCTTTGCCTTGTTACCAAACCCAGGAAATGTATAATTCCATTTCCTGGAGTGGGAATCGAACCCACAACCTGTTGAGGTAACAGCCGCACACTTGTGCCACAGTAGGCGTTGAAATCAATGAAAATAATTCAATTATAATGTTTCCCCCGAATGAGAATCGAACCCACAACCAAGCGCGTTTACAGCCAGACACTGTTACGCTGCGCCACGATGGTCTCCCTTAAAAGATATAAGACTCATCACAATTTGTGAATCAAGTTGAGTTGGATCAATACTCAGGGGAATTTTATGCCAATGTTGTTGTTAAAATAAACATTTTTTCCAATACTTTTATTTTTTAAATATTTCCTTTGCTGCACACCCAACATGCTAATTCTTTGAAACTGACGAAATGTAGAGACCGGTGCACTTATGAGAAAATATGTAAGAATATTGTCTATTTTTTGTTTGGTGGTAGGAGGTTCGTCCTCCGTCTGGCTCGCGACCACTATCATGTCAAAGACGAACCGCCAAATATCTTATGATGTGTTCCGGTTCGATGGCATGTAAGCCAGGTTTTCCCCTCTCCCACCTATCCTTTCCCCAAAATGTGGTGGTTCCGATAGCGGTCTACTACATTGTCCTCCCCTTCCATCTATATCCTCTAGGTTGGCAACGCATTTAACATCTCTGGTGTTGTAGAGGTTCATGGGCGAAGGTAACCTTACCATCAGGTGGTCCTTCTGCTCGTTTGCCATCCTTTATCCATAAAATATATATATATTTTATGGATAAAGGATGGCAAACGAGCATCAAAATATACAAATGTTATAACGATATTTTTTTTCCGCAGCCCGATTGTCCCGTAGTAACGGGAGTAGTGCCGCCTTTGAGTTCTCTAGGTGAGCTCGTCGGTAAGAACCGCGGCATACAGGGACATCATAACTCTTGTTACTTGGACGCTACACTTTTCGCTATGTTCACGTTTACAAGCGTATTTGATGCTCTTCTCTATCGGCCACCTGAACCTGAGGTATGATTTGCTTTTATTAAATTAGTTATGTTTACATTTTTTGTTACATTCCAACTTTCAAATATATGCACATCCCAGATGTTTATCAATTTGAATTTATCATGAACTGAACTCATCTCTTACTTAGCTTTCACCAATCACCAATTTAATAAATCAGCCAAATAGTCAAATGTTGTGATTATTGAAAAGCTTCTTTATAATTTATATTTTAATACTTTAATATCATTCTTGTTTGTTAACTGGTAATTTAGGAGAAACATTATAAATAATAAGAAGCATTAAGAAAAATACAAAGAGTATAGGAATTTATATGATATAGCTCAAAAATAATGTATGGCTTCATTGAATCGGTGAGTGCAGAAACAACGTAAGTCCGGATTTTCAAATTCCCTCCTTATTATATATATACACTTTTTTCTCCCAAAAAAAGTGAATAAGTTAGCTTTCTAAGCTAGTTCAAATCGATTACGAATTTTTGCATATTTTGTGACTTACGTTGTTTCTGCACTCACCGATTGCATTGCCCAGAGCACTCGAATAGTATCCACGTTCCAGGTTTCTTACTGCGTATAAATAGTAGTACGTTTCTAAACATAGATTTGTATTTGTGTACTTGTCAGGACTCTCCGCACTACTCGGAGGTGCAGCGCGTGCTGCGCGAGGAGGTGGTGAACCCGCTGCGCCGCCACGGCTACGTGCGCGCCGACCGCGTCATGAGGCTGCGCACGCTGCTCGAGCGCCTCTCCGACGTGCCGGGGCTCACTTCTGAGGAGAAGGTCACTCACGCTCATACTTTATTTTTATTATACATTTGTTGTTTTTATTATAATCATTATCTCCTTATTTGTACTGTTATTGTAATCTTAAAAAGTCGATGTCGTTTGTACTTATGTCGCTTAGTGCAATATTTTTTTATTTAGGTCCACGCAATATTACTATGAAATATATTGTTATATATTTTATAGTCAGAAAATGTTTGTCTTTCTTGTTATTTAAACATACTTATTTAATTTACTCTCTTTATATTATGTATTGAGGCCATCTTAGTGCAGTGTGGCTGTAAACGCGATTGGTTTTGGGTTCGATTCTTATTTGGAAGAGTGACAAAATGCAGCGATGAGTTCCGCCACTTAACTTTTTATATAACGTCAAAAGGAAACACTGAAGAAAATGAATAATGTGAAAGTGATAACAATACTATAACTCTTTATTATAACAAAATATTTTGAGTGTTTAAATATTTTGTATTAAAAATTTAGTAAATTGACTGTTCTAAACAGGATCCAGAGGAATTCTTGAATGGTCTGGTAGCACAACTTCTCAGAGCCGAGCCGTTCCTCAAACTCTCATCAGGACAAGAGGCCTACTGCTATCAATTATTTGTGGAGAAAGACGAGCATGTAACACTGCCCAGTGTACAACAACTACTGGAACAGTCTTTTGCAACGTCTGGTGTTAAACTTAGTGAGGTAATATTATGCTATTATACTTTGTATATTTGTTGGAAACAACAAATACATACATACATACATTTAACAAATACATATATACATACATAGCTTCACGCTGTATCCCACATATAGCAGGGTAGGCAGAGGGAACCTAGTGTTAAGACACTCCGTTCCCCACTTTCCGTCGAATTGAGGCATTGCGTACTGTGTGACGGAACTCAACGCCGCGCTTTGCCTTGTTACCAAACAGAGAAAATGAAAAATTCCATTTCCCGGAGTGGGAATCGAACCCACAACTTGTCGCGTTTACAGTCGCACGCTTGAGCCTCTGCGCCACGACAGGCGTTGTTCATATTATTGTCTTATATAAATTACGTAAGACGCTACTAATACTGTGTCTAAATAATAAACTCTAAACTCATTTAGATTTTAGCATATCGTGACCTGTTGGCAATTTGTTATACTATTCTATTTTATTTTTAGTATTATTTCATATCTTTCTTGCTTTATACTTTAGGTTCCGGCTGCATTCATCATACAAATGCCCAGATTTGGTAAACAATATAAGCTATATCAACGCGTACAACCATCTCCGTTATTGGACGTTACTGACCTTATTGAAGGATGTGAGTACAATTTAAATGAAAAATTTAATTTTTGTTTTTATTAAAAAATTCGTTCAAAAATTACCAAAACACGATAGGAATATAAATCCGAAACATCTGCGTTCTCTTAAATTTAAATAATAAGTTTTATTCGGTAAAAAACTATAGAAATGAAAACGTAAAGCTTTTTTAGAAAGCGTATTAAACTTTGATTGGAGCGTTAACCCGTGCCTCTTGGAATTCCATAATTCTACGAGGCTTCAAGAGGTGTGTGCTTCAAACCTGTCGTAATTTTTTTTATTATTTCTAAATATAAATCCAAATTCTAATACATATAATATTTATTAAAGATTAAACATTTCTTTTCTTTTTTTTTTCTAAAAAATATATATCCTTGAAACTAGCGGATCACGTAGCGGTTAGTATCTGTCCAAGCCCTGTAACCACTATACCATACGTTCTTTACAACATATTTGTTGTTAGCATATCTGCAGGGTTGTTTGTACTTCACCCAAATATTGTTTTTAATAACAATGATTGTTTATTCCCGTGGCAGTGCCTCGTCAGTGTACGGTGTGCGGCGCGCTGGCCCGCTGGGAGTGCGGCGCGTGCGCGGCGGGGGCGCTCGACGCGGGCGCGCTCTGCGGCGCCTGTCTGCGTCTCGCGCACGCCACGCGACCTTTGCATAAGGTTACTTACTGTTATATATTAGGCATTCAGTGTTTGTATTGGCCCCGTTGACTCGTTAACGAATTGTTAACGAGTCAACGGGGATTTAGCAGCGTATATAAATATGGATGTCAAATATTATGTTATTTTATTAATTTAATATACTTTTTATATATTATTTTAAAACATATATTGGCATTCTGCTCTCCGTCTCTATGTGAACTATAATTGTGCCAAATATCGTCGTCTTAGAATGAAACTATGAAGCTCAATAGCTTTTCTACCCATTTCCTAAAGTCCGATAATGATAAAATTTGATACAGACCTTTAGTTCTGATGTTCTAACAAAGCAATTACATATTATAATATTTTACGCTCATTCAAAAAGATCGCAACAAAAAAAGCGGATTTCATTTGTTAATTCAATCTACCCTATTTGAGTCTTGAGACTCAAATAGGGTCTTGAGACTCAAATAAAATTAATTTTTAATAAATAAGGTATTTGTTTTTGTTTGTTTAACTTCACTGTATTCCGCACACAGCAGTGTAGTCAGAGGGAACCTAAGAAACTAGGGTTAAGGCACTCAGTTCAATTAAGATTTACGTACCCCACTATCCGCCGAATATAGGCATTGCGTACTAAGTGTCGAAACTCAACGCCCGGCTTTGCCTTGTTACCAGAGCGAGGAAATAAAAATATTAAGCATAAATTATTATAAGTATTTAATATTTTCCTTTCCTGGAATGGAAATCGAACCCACAACCTATTGCGTTTACATTGACACGCCCTCATGCCCACTGGCTACTAAATGTGTATTAAATGAGCTGTCATAATTCTATTTTGAGATATTTAAAAAATCATATTTACAGGCGTCACCGTTACTAGTTTGTGAGGAGTACGCGAACATTCTAGAATCGTGTCCGATTCCTCGTGTGTACATGGAGTTGTTTGCGGTGCTGTGCATAGAAACCAGTCACTATGTCGCTTTCGTTAAAACCGGTGCCGGGCATGACGCACCTTGGTGTTTCTTTGACTCAATGGCTGATAGAAAAGGTAATTTTTATTTTATTGTGCTATACTGCTTATATAAAATAATTTTAACTTCTTGTTGAATGTAAATTGTAATAAATTAATATATCAATAATCATATGCCTAAATTAGTATTATAATGCTTTTCACAATTTTAATAAATGTTACATCAGAAAAATGACGTGTATTATCTTTACATATCATTTGGCTTTAGTGGAGTAGATTGAGAAATCTGATATATTTCATTGGATAAATGATTTCGTCCTTTCGTACTATTATATAGGTAGCAACATTTTGGATTGCGAAACTTAACGCCGAGTTTTATCTAACCATGTTAACGATTTTTAGAACCGACTTTTTAGACAAACACATTGAGAATCAAACCTATTACCATCGAACATTCAGGTAGTTCTCTACTACGCCACGACGGTTGGTTACTATAAATACAACATGCCAATGTTAATATAAGTTTTCCCTGGTAATGCTGTTCAGACTCGTCATGTTTATTTGTTAATTCCAAAAACAATATATATAATACATAAATTTATTATTATTTATGTATCTTTCTGTTCTTTAAATTGTTGGTTTTGTGACATACAATACAGAATTTAATCTTCCTATGTGTCTATAATATGTATAAATTGGTACATGTACAGGTGAGCGCAACGGCTACAACATCCCGGAGGTGGTGGAGATATCGTCGCTGGGCGCGTGGCTCAGCGAGGAGGGGCGCGCGCTGCACGCCGCCGCGCCGCTCGACCGCCACCTGCCCGCGCCCGCCAAGCGCCTGCTCGCCGACGCCTACATGTGCTTCTATAGGAGCCCCGACCTCGCCATGTACCGATAGACCACGCATTAATATTGCTAGTAGTTGTCTATAAATTGGGGTAATGATTTTATTTAAATTATTTTTATTTCCTTGCTCTGGTAAGAACCAGCGTTGAGGGCCCTCAACGCTGGTTCTAAACATGCAATGTCCGAATTCGGGTAGAGCCCGATACGTCTTGACATGAAGTTCTCTCTCTTTGTTTTGCGGGAGAAAACATAAAGCTCTTTTATTATATCATGTTTGAGACTAGGAACTCACTGAAATTGTTTTTAGGTTTCATAATATTATGTAATATTTAGTAGGTAAACGTAGATGTCGTTAACAAAAAAATAGCGCTAATAAATAAAGCGGATCAATATTGTTGATTACCTCACGATTATTGTACTACAGCAAAAAACCTTCATACTTTTACTGAGATTGTACTTAGATTGTACAAAAAAAATCTAAATAATATTGGACACCTTGCTTTCTATTACCAAAAATGACAAGTTCAAAATAAAACGCTCTAGTTTTACTATAATATTTTATAATATTTGTTTAACATTGTTAAAATATAACATTTCCTTCCATGTGATTGTTTTCTTGAACTTCATTTTAAAATTTTTAAATAATCATTCCAATCATATATTAATTTGTTATATTTTTTAAAATGTGCAAGAAATATTTATGTTATTTTGTACATTACACAAAGTGAACTAACTTATATATTTGAAATTTGTTATTTAAATCTAAAGTTATAGAAGTTTTGGATTAAGGGCACTTTCTAAGGCTGCAATATTATGAATTTTATTTATATAATGCATTAATTTATAGGATTTCATTTTAAATGATTATAAGAAATTATATTTATACACTTAAAGTATTATTTTCCAGAATTGCATTATATATTTATAATTAATTCGTATGTATTAATTAATGAATGAATTAAAAACTATATAGTTTTGGATAAGGGAGAATTAATTGAATTTGTAGTTCATAGCTAAAACTATTGTAAATTATTAAATAAATAAAGTTGTTTTTCTTTTATTGTTTTATTATTTATATAAACTATTAACTTAAATATTACTGAAGCATTGTAAACTTAAAAGTTTATTTAAAAAGTATTGACTATATCTACTTTAAAGCATAATTATTATATTCACTTAAGTGGTGTCAACCTCTGCTTATGTAATAATAAAAAAAATATATTTTCGTCCCGTGAAGACAACTAATTTATGAAAATATTGTGTTGTCATCAGATCCATATACACATGCATATAGAGTAGTAATCAAATGGCAATAAGTGAGTATATCATTGCAATAATCTCTTATAATGATTAATAGATGTAACGAAAGAGTGTTCAAAAAGAATCAAAATTATAATTGTTGATGAAATTTTTAGTATAGGTGTACTATTCATTTTGGCGCTAAAAATATTATTAATATGGGATTCATAAGGTATTAATAGTTTAGAACTAATTAATATACATACCTCACATTATTGAATACCTTTGTATTCTATAATACTACACTACTTTTGGCCCCTTAAATACTTATGAATTAGGAACACATTAAAATATATGAATATAACAAAGAAATTTAAGATCTTTTTATGTGCAACAGCATGGAAATAAAAGTTTACAACTCTTCATGGTTTGTATGATAACTGGAATCACAATGGCAATTAAATTCTGGTTGTGGTACATGTGTCATTCCTTCCCTTACATTCACTTTACCACTGATTCTTTTACTCCACTCCTAAAATAAATAATTTAAAAATAATTAAATGTATTAATTAAATTAAAACATTATTGTAAATTTCCTTGCAGTTTGTTTTTTTTAAATACTTACTTTTAATAATACAATATGATAGCATATTATGTGTTGAGGCAATAAATTCTCATTTGCATATTCCCTTGCATTTCTAGCTATCTTGTGAGCTTCATCATCATGTTCCTTTGCCCAGTTTATTTTTTCTACTAAATCTGATAGATCACGTCTAACAGGGACATAATGTTCCCAAGGTTTCAGTTGTTTATAGAAATGTTCATAGTAAGAGGAATCTTGTTTTAAAACTAAACCACCTCCAGATAGAAGATATGGAAATCTATAAGCTGCTACTGTCCCATCAATGTTGATTTGATATTTATACTGTAAATTAATAAATGTAAAATAAACAATCATTTTTTTAATAGTATGACAACATTTTGATATATTTAATTACATACTTACATCAAAAAACTTAAAAAATGATATGTGAGGTAATTTTGGACCATATTCAGCTTCTTTTTCACGAAAGAAGAAAAAATTTGTAAGAGATGCATTGATGAGGTCAGGATGTTTGCGAGCAATATCAATTAATTGTAATCTTTCTGCACGTGAATCACGTCCTCGCCAAAAGGCGCGACTTTCTCTATTCATCCAATTATGTTCTATACTACCTTGTACTGACAATGTATCTATGGTGACTCTAAAAATATAAAATTTATACTCTTATACTAACCACATAGCCAATACTAGATAAAAAATTTAAACATAACAATATACCAGTAACCTGACAATTCATGGCCCAATTGACATCTCACTTTACACATAACAATTGTAGAATTGATTGCAATTCAAATAATAAAGATACAATATGGTAAAATGAGGATTCACCTTCCCATATTTTCTAATGTTGATTCAGTGATATCATATGTAGGCATCACAATATCCTTTGTTCCATCTCGACCGCACCATGAAAACATGGGTAAAGGTTTACTTGTATCTTGTATCAATGGCCAGTCTCCAAGATTTATCACAAGCTCCATATCAGGCATAACAACCTTTCTTGTGAGTGAAAGTAAAATATTATCAGCAAACATATTAAATCCTACATGTTTGCCATAGCAATCTCTGTGAATAAGGTTTTCTTTTATAACATAATGACAAAAACTGGTGCTCTCCGGCTTATGGTATTGATCTATAATCTCATTTATTGCTGTTTTTATTTGTATATTTTTAAATGGTTTTAAATCATTGTCTATTTGATCATAAGATTTTGGACACTGATAATTCTCAAGCCAAGTCTCTAAATCCTTTTCAGGGCAGTTACATTGATCTGCTTGTATAGGACCTGTATAATATGACAATTATTAAACTAAAAATTATATTTTGTATTGTAAAAATAATAATATAAAATGATTTATATTATTTAACAAATAAAATAATAATTGTAAATTAAAACCTACCTTGAAATTTAAAAGGCGAATTTTGAATGTGCTTGCTTTTATAATAAATACTAATGACAAGTTCAGTACAAGTCTCATATAATTTATAACGCACAATAAATGTGCCATCCTTGCGGTCTAAAGTGTTGACCCAAACTCTACAATGACTACTTTTGAAGGACTTCCCATTAATTTCTACAGCAAAGTTAGTTGCAAAATCTCGAGAATATCTGCAATACGTTATAGTAGACTAAAATATATATTACTTATAATCTTTGATGTTTAATTTAAAAAAATAAATGAAATATGTTCTTACGATTTTTCATTAATTGAAGTGAAATTTACAAAAAAATATCTCGCCGGCATCACAATACTTTTAGGTTGTAAGCCAGGGCCATATATTTCTACTTCATGCCCTACAATTCCATTTAGTATGAAAAATAGTAATAAAGACGAAAAAAAGAAGTTTCGGAATGCCATTGTAAAAAAATTATTTAGATAAATTTTAATTTAGAATCAATAATAAAGTTGTAATTTTCGTCCCAAAAAATACTTTGTTTACATTTTTCATAATTTTGATAGTTTTGACTTTTGACATTCAGATTTCAGAAGTTGCTAAATGTTACCACGTGACCTATATTGGTAAAAGTTGCACGTAATTTTTTCTGAAAAATAATCTAGACGATTCACTGCGCAGATTTTACAGTACAATTAAAAATACAAAGAGACCGAAATCTTTGTAATTTTAATTTTAGTCATTTGTAAATTAAATAAACTCAACTCCTCCAAGAGTTTCATAAGCTTTTTAAGCTTAGAAAATTTACTTTTACAATTTGACAACAAACATTTGTTAGACGCAAATGTCATTTATTGAAAATCTGTCATGTCAATAACATAGGGCTATTTTTTGGAAAAGCGAAATTAAAGACACAACAATTTCAAAAGTTCACCCTTTTGCTATTTAAAATTATCACAATGTCTAACTTGAACATCAAAGTTTTATGTAATGTTCTTAGTAAAATGAGGTTAGTGTATTATAACCACACTTTCATAAATAATATTTAAAAATAAATTTAACGTATTGTTACAAATTGATAATAAATTGATTAGATATAAACAATAATAATTATTAACTTATTATAATAAAGGATATATTGCTGTTCCAGTGATCTAATATTTTCTTTTTATATTCATTATGTGCCTAAAAAGAATACTTGCTACAATTACTATTTAAAACAATTTTCAGGATTGAGCATATGACAACAAGGACATGTTATTATCAACCAAAATTTCGTCCACCACATTGGTATTTGCCCAAGGAACGAGTGGTAAGAATCATATAAAATCTTCAACTTTGAATTAGATATGTACTTGATTTAAAATTAGATATGTACTTTAGAATTGACAACTAATTTGATTTACTAAAATATACATTATATTTTTGTTTTATATATTTTCAGTTTCTTGGAAAACTTCATTTATATTTCAATTAATATTTTGGTTGACAAATAAAATAGTATTAACATCAAATCTTTCTTTATAGATGAGTGAGGATATGCTAACACAAGATAATAGAGATTTTATTGAGGAAGTGAGGCAAGATAAATTAAGCTTGCAACAAAAATTAGAATCACCAATATTGAAAAATGAGCAACAAGAACTAGTACAATGGGATCCAACAACTCGTAGAGTTGGTTTGATAGCACGTAAAATAGGAAACTATCCGATATGGTGTAAAGATGGTAAAAAACATCTCACAACTTTACTACAGGTACTAAATATTTATAACACTTAAAATATCTATTTGATTTTAGATGAGGAAGACGCAATATATGTTATTCACATTTTTTATGTATTATTAAAAAATATTTAACAATAAATATGTTATTACAGAAAATTAGAATCAACCAAATAATCAATAAATATTTTCTTCTCTTACTTTATAGGTCCAAAAAAATCTGACAAAAGTAGTACTTAGTCCTAATAAAATATATTTTTGATTTCAAGTATCCTGTAATTGTATAGGTTTGCCTATAGGTCATTTTTGAAACTTTGGCTACTTGTATCTTATATGTTATAAATTAAACTTTATTGAAATATAAACATGAAATATAAACTTTTATGTCACAGTCACATAACCCAACTTTTCAATAACAATATTTTGAGATAAACTAAACTATATACCTTATTTTTGAATTAACATTTGAATCAGTTTTGTAATGAAAAAATCCTAAAAATGCAAAAATATGTAGTAAGCCTACATACTTGCTTAAATTTATAAGCATAAAACTACAAAAATGCAACTTATAATATTCATCTATTCATTTCAAGCCTCCATTTGTTTACATTTTTTTTTTCTCAGGTGGTAGACAATCATGTTATTAAATATATACCACCAGAAGAATTTAAGCCAATGAAAACAACAAAATATAGTTGGAAGGAAAAACGCCGGTTAGGTTGCCTTTTGGTGGGTTCAGAAACAGTTGACCCCAGCACAGTAACTAAAGAGTACTGTGGGCTCTTTAACAGCGTGGGAATGTTACCAAAAAAATATTTATGCAGATTCATGGTCTCACCTCATGCACAGCTTCCGACTGGGACTCCTCTGCTTGCAACACACTTTAGAGTGGGCGACTATTTGGACGTTAGAGCTAAAACGTAAGTGATCTGATAAATTAAAAAAAATATTAACACAGACTTAGTATACATTGTACTTCTATTTCTTACCAAATGCACTATCTGCACATTAAGAAGAAATACGGATTTATTTTTTATGTACTATTTTACTGTGTTAAAGAGAGTTTTCTTGTTTTAAAGTTATGATAATAATTTATACTAGGATGGATCGGGGATTCCAAGGAGTTATGAAAAGATGGGGTTTTAAAGGAATGCCTGCCTCACATGGTGTTACCAAAACTCACAGGCGTCCTGGAAATATTGGTGCTGGTGGCAATAAGGCAAGAGTTTGGCCAGGCACAAAAATGCCTGGTCATATGGGAAACAGGTCAGCTTATTATTGATATAACAAAATTTAGAATTTTGCCTTTCATTGCACTTTCATATAAATGATGTCACGCATTTCATTAATTTATTCAGCAATTTTTAAAATGAACAAATCAGTTTATTATTGTCATAACCAAATTTAAAATGTTGTTTTTCATTGCACATTTATATAATATGATTTCATATATTTCATTCTTTTTTATTAGCAACTTGTAAAATTATTCTATTTGCGCGTATATAAAACTTATAATAAAAGTATGTGAAATAAAAACTAAACAGGAGGAATGTTTGTTCTGAATATTCAAATGTTTTACATATAATTATCAAAATTTGAAGTAGTTTTTTACCATTCTTTTACCATCGTAATTTACTAATGCAACAATCATGTAATTTATTACATTTTTTTCAGGTGGCGAATACTACGAGGCGTCCAAATTCTTCGAATAAATACCAAATATAATGTGCTTTGGACTCTAGGAGTAGGTATTCCTGGCGAGACTGGCGCTATGTGTTATTTGTTTGACACAGTACTACCATTAAAGAAATTAAAAACGCCTCCTCCATTTCCGACACAACCACTTGTCGAAGATTTACCTCTGGAATATTATGATGAATCGGTACATCCTTACGAAGAATCTACTATTACTTTTGAAGAAACGTAAATAATTTGTAATTTATAATTTGTATTTGTAATTATTGCAATAGACAAAATATGAAAATATATATCTATGTATCACTATTGCTTAAAAAAAAATTGAATAAAATTTCCTTTAATTCATAACAATCTTTATTCTGATTTCCTTTTTTGGACATTTATGGCTGCTTAGCAATGAAATTCTATTACTCATTAGTAGCAAATCTTGTAAGTTCTACGAGAACGTATAGAACCAAGAAAATAATATTATATCACAAATATAAAGATAAATATTTCAGTTATTTACCTCAATGGTTTTTCCCTAACTTAATGCTATATTTGGTTTTCTTTGCTTATGAAAAAACATAAGCCATTAAATAAAAAAAAAATGATTGTCTTATGTATAAGTATGTTGTCATGTATGATTTTTTTAATCATCAAAAGCATTTAAATATTGATTAGTCCGACCGATTTCGGCCATGGCGACCGCTTCGGCTCCCTATTGGTTATCGGCGCTGATGCGCTCGAAGATGGCTGACGTAGCCAATCTTATTTTTGAATTGACGTGCACACAGAGCGCACGTCAACATTAAATATTAGACAACTTCGACTGTATCAATTTTTAGTTTATTGTATAAATTAATAATAACATAAGACTAAGAAAACAAAAATATTAATTTTAAAATACAATGTGTTACTATTGTTTTATATTGTGCAGAATAATATTTGTTAATAAAAAATAAAACAAGTTTTCTTTTATACAACTAATATTTATTGGAGTTTCTACTTAAATAACTTAACTTAATGTTTGATTTAATATCAAAATTGATATTATTTATTATTCCTAATTAGTATGGTGCTAAAAGAAATTAGGCAGATTCAACACATTCTTCAGTATTAAAATTTTCTTTTCTTTCACGCTGAAAATTTCAAGCTCATTTCTATACATATGACTTATCTTCCATGAGATCAAGCAAAATTTACTGATACACACACAATCAATTCTATTCATTTTCGCAATTAAGATGCATAAGTATTCTTAAAAAACACATTACTGCTGATTGGGTGGTTGGAAGCCATAACCTGGATATGGTTGTGGACCTCCCGGTGGAGGGGCACCTGGAGCAGGAGCTCTAGCATATGGATAGGGAGATGGTGGATACTGAGCAGGAGGGTAGCCTTGTTGATATGCATGAGGTGGGTAAGCTCCACCTGCTGGTGCATAACTTTGTGGATTCTGAGGATATGAAGACTGCGGAGGTGGCGCTGTTGATACTGATGGAGCAGGACTTCCAGGTTGGGATGATGGATTAGAATAAGGAGGCTGTGTAGCCGGTGGATAGGGTGATGGTTGACCTGGTGGGTATTGTTGTCCTGGTGGGCCACTCTGAGGTGGTGCACCCGATGCCACTGTTGAAGGAGGGACGTTATTTCCATGAGAGCTCGAGTTATAAGTTGGAGATTGTGCTGATGGTGAACCATAACCTGTGCTTGTAGGATTTTGTGAAGAGTAGCCACTAGGTGGTGGCTGTGGAGACCTATTGGGCTGTGATACTGGTGTTGCACTATAAGTTGGTGTTGTATTTGGGAATGGTTGTGACTGATAAGGTTGTGGTTGTGATGTAGTGGAGTTGTATGAGCTTACCCCAACATTAGGGTAGTTAGGACCTGATTGTGGAGGTGGATAACCTGAATTTCCTGTATATGCTGGTTGACTTGACCCTCTCACTGGATAAGGTGAACCTGCGGCAGCTGGACTGCCTGGTGGAGGTGCATATGGCTGCTGACTAGATGATGGTGGATATCCAGGCCCTGGATGAGTGGAAGGAGGATAATTACTGGGAGCAGTAGTGATTGGTGGTCCATATGTCGAATTGGGAGGATAACCTTGAGGTTGTTGAGGTGGGTTTGGAGGTCCATAACCTTGCCCTGGTGGTCCATATCCAGCTTGAGGGGGATAAACACCAGGAGCACCTTGATATTGTCCTTGGTATTGATTTTGTGGATAAGGCCTTTGCCCATATGATTGTGTAGGTCTTGTTGGTGTAGAAGAAACACCTGGGGGTCTGTATGGCTGTTGTGAGCCTGGCACATCTGCTCCGCTAGTAGGTGGGTTCAAAGGGCTTTGTTGCGCATTTCCAGCAGCTAATTGATGTGGTGGCTAAAAATAATCAAAATATTACATTATTATTACCTACCTTATTTTTTGATTTTATGATATCTTTAGACCTTCGAAATATATATATATAAAGATTAAATGTATTTAACTGTCTTAAATTTAAGTAGCAAAGACCTATATAGATATTCTTATACACCTCTTGCATAATATAACTTAATATGTATTAAAATTATTTTTTATTCTTACAGACTTATAATCAAAGTGAAGTCATACTTACCGGCAAGAGTATGTTAAGATTCTGATTAGCATCAGCCACGGTTGCCAAATATACTAAATTTCTGTGTAACACTTGCTGATACTGGTGACATTCCATGAGCTGACCTTTAGCTTGATATTCTTGAATGGTTTGTATTAAATGAGCATTCTCATCCAACATTTTCTGAATTTGAGCTGGTGTCAATTGAGGTCGGTTGCCTCTAGGTGCAAAAGCGACCGACATATTTTGTATGTTCTTACAGTTTTCTTAAAAATAAGTCAATACAATCAAGTAGACACAATGTTATATTACATATTACAATAGACAAATAGTTTTATAAATTTAACAAACGTACAATATTATAATTTGTAAATACAAAAGAAAGCGTCGGCGCTAGAAGAGCGGTGGAAACTGGAAAGTCAATTCTAAGTATTGCCAGTTGCCATATTGCAAATTTAAATCTGCGAAATTCGACATCTATGTTCCAACTTGTAAGCTCATGCTCAATCCAAAATTACTCAATTCATTTCTATTTATTTCCATTTCAGCGACAAAATTTTTCTACCTACTATATGTTTTTATTTCTTTAGGCTTTATTTATATAAAGATATTTTTATTGACTTTTGAGAATCAAACTGTCTGCACAATAATTTTATTTGATATATTTAATGAAAGTGCTGTTTCTATATCCGTCCATCACTTCAGAACTATTATCTCAACTAAACTATGTGTCGTGATTTTATTATTTGGATGCAAAATAATTTATAAATGATTATAGGCTATTCATTTTGTAAAAACCATACAGTGATTATTTTTTGTTTTCTTTTATAAACATGTTTTATATCGCCCGCCAATAAAAAAATAAGATTCGCATCTTTGTATTATTCATTTGTTTTTGTTATGCTATGCTGCGTATAAGCAAACTAGATGTGTATCAAATATCAATCTTATAATAAAACAGTAAAGGAGTGTGTATACATTAAATATATTTATGAACAAAATAATTAAGGGAGATGTGAAATGCAGAAATAGAATACGAACAAAAAATCTTTAAATACAACAAAGTTGCGAGGAACTAGTTAATATAACTTAAGTCTTGGCTGAGTGATTTTGTTTTAAAAATAAGACTGTCACGCTTTACACATTCGATTAATTGTAAAATAGTATCTACTTTATTATTAAAAAAATTTATACTCTACCATGATTAAAATGTTTAGCAGAGAATATATAGGTTAGACAATAACCAAAGTCAAAAAGTTATTAAGCTTCCAGATTAAGTAAACCACCCATGGTGTCAATCGTATAGTTAGTTTTATTTCAGAATATCGGTATCAATAATTGTAATCGATTTTATTTATAGTTGTTATTCGAATTACATAGATCTTTATCAGACTTTGTACTTAGCTAATTTATTTTATACTTTGTTGTAAGACAATAAAAATATTATTTATAATGGCCTTAAAAGGAATAAAAGTAATAGAAATGTTAGGATTGGCACCTGGACCTTTCTGTGGAACAATATTGGCAGATTTTGGGGCGACAGTAACTGTAGTACAAAAGGTAAATAAGAAATATAAAATAATCGCTTTTCAATTATTAGCATATCAGGAAAATATTTTATTATCGGTGCTGATACTGTAATTTTAAACACTTTTTTTTTTACTTAGGTTTGATAGTAAATAAGTTCTCATTATATAGAAAAATATACTTGCATTGTATTTACTCTATAGATAATATTTTTGATTTTCTTTTCTAAGATTTTGTTTATTTACAGTTAGGTCCATCAGCATTAGATACAATGTCAAATGGAAAAAGAAACATTTCTTTAAATTTAAAATCCAAAGATGGTGTTGAAATATTAAAAAAACTTTGTGCTTCTTCAGATGTTTTTATTGATACATACAGACCTGGAGTCTTAGAAAAAATTGGACTTGGACCAGAAACACTATTAAAGGAAAATCAAAGACTGATATATGCAAGGTTAACAGGATATGGCCAACATGGATTGTATAGAAATAAAGCTGGACATGATATAAATTACATTGCAATGTCTGGCATACTTGCTATGCTCTCTAAAAATAATGAACCTCCACAGCCTCCAATCAATATAGCAGCTGATTTTGCTGGTGGAAGTGTTCTCTGCGCCTTAGGAATTTTACTAGCATTATTAGAGAGGACTAAATCTGGAAAAGGGCAAATAATAGATGCAAGTATGACTGAAGGAGCTGCTTATGTTGCATCTTGGTTATTTAAGTCAAGAAGTTTGCCAATTTGGAATGGTGAACCTGGCACTAATATATTAGATGGTGGTGCACCATTTTATGCAACATACAAAACTAAGGATAATAAGTTTATGGCAGTTGGAGCTTTGGAACTAAAATTTTATCAAAATTTATTAAAAGGTCTAGGTCTCTCTGAAGATGTTTACACTCAAGCTAAAATGAAACTGTGTAAAGAAAAATTCACACAACTTTTTTTAACAAAAACTCAAGCAGAATGGTGCGCAATTTTTAAAGATTTGGATGCATGTGTGACTCCAGTTTTAGATACAAATATGGCATATGCTCATGAGTGTAATTCATCTAGAAAGTCTTTTTACATGAATAGTGAAAATGTTATTATACCAGAACCAGCACCAAAATTATCTGCTACGCCTGGTTCTTCAAGTGGTAAAAAAATGCTTCCTGAAGGAGGACAACACACTATTGATATTTTACTAGAATTAGGGTATTCTATTGAAAAAATAAAAGAACTAATTTCAAATAACAATGTATATACTAACAATAAATCAAAGCTGTAGGAAGTTATATTTTTTATATAAAGTTGATTGAGTATCTAACAACTTTGTTAATAAATCATATGACAATAAATTAGTTTTACATAAGGGATGGGCTTGTATTGAATCAATTATGTTTTTTAATTGGTGTAGGTCAAAATATACATGATTTTCTTCAAGGTAATATTTATTGAATAATAAAAACTCTTTACCTTTTATGTAGTTTAATCTTTTTTGGGCTATGTGTATAATTAATTTAATGAAACCCTCAAAATCCATACCAAATACCGACTTAAGAATAAGTTGGCATTGTGTAGTAAACTCTGGTGTATCCCTAAACTCTTCAATTTCATGTTCTACAGAAATTAAATTACTTTTCAGGGAATTCCATACAAATTCAATGTTACTTGCATTTATAAAATTATGATTTATAGAAATTGTATCAAGCAAATTAAATACTTGGTGATGCCACCCAGATGGGACAAATATTCCATCACCTTTCTCTTGAATTATTTCAAAGTGTTTGACATTTTCATAACTTTTAGGTTCAAATAATAAAGGTAAATTTCCTCTTGAATCTTTGATCTTTTCTTCTTCTCCTGGAGGAAGCAATACCCACTTCTTACGTCCAACCACGTTAACAGACCAACTATATGATGTATAAACATCAGCATGGAAGGGGGTCCTAAAATCGGGAGTTATTTGGTTACGAATTAAAAGAAGTTAATAATAAATGTATTTTGAAATACTTATTTTAAATGATTTGTACATGTCTACAAATTTATTACGACATACCATGTATTTTTAGGTCCTATATAAACAAACTGAAAGTCGTCATCCTTAAGATCTGTGGCAAATTCGTTTAACCAATCTGATGCAAATATTTTAGGAACTTCATAAAAATTGTCATTGGGTAAAAGCTTTTTCAAATGCCAATCTTTTAAATATAAAAGATTATCTTTGTTTTCCTGTTTCAAATAAGTTATATAATCTTTTACTTTCATATCAAATTTACATTGTGCGTTAAAATTAATTTTATCACAATCTGCAACAGGCGCGTCTAAGCTTCCATATTTGTCTATAAGATAATCATAATTAATGGTATCATTGCTGACCCACCGATCAGTGCATTGCCAAGTAGACGATATATTTTTAACAACACAGGGTAAATTCTTTAGCATATACTCTTTGAAAAAATATTCGTATTGTAGTTCTCGGTTATCACAAGTAATAATCTCGTTTAAGGAGTAATCATGTGAAGGCAAATTATTAATAAAAACATCTATACCAACTTTGGATGTGTTTTCAAACATTTGTTGTATTTGTTAGGATTTTTATCAAAAATTGTCAAAATTTATAATCATATGTTTATAAATAAACAAATTGCATGACTTAAACCTTGGAACTAAGGTGAGGCAAATTGCTTGTCAGTTGTCTCCAAAATCGATTAAAACGTCTATATCGATATATCCCATCGTAACTCTTAGAGTCATTTGTAAATGGTGTTATCGCTTGACTTATAAATTAATATAACGTAGTAATCCCTGTGTCCAATTACACCATATAATGCGAGTAACGTGATGAAATATTATGATATTTTTAATGTATATAAATAAATATTCAAACATATCATAATATTTCATGTTCATAATATTTGTCTTTTAGTTGCGAGGTAGTTTAAGGCATTTTTATTTTTCTAACTTGCGTAGAAATTATTTCAACAATAAACAATATTAATATAGTTAAATATTCTTATCAACAGCAACTTAAAGAATAAACAATTCTTATATTTAAGAATTCTTATATTGAAGAATTGAAAATATAAGAATTGTGTCTGCCTACATCATTCAAATGCAATATTTTTCAAAATGTTCGACTGTGTGAAGCGTTACTGTAGTTAAAACATTCACCATCGAGCCCTATTCCGCTTAATGCGCTTTAGTACTGAAAGTACGTAAGTTGGAAAACTTCCCAAATTGTAATATATATAAAAAAAAGAACTATAAATCTACAAGTATAACGTAATTGTAACAATAAGTAAAAATGAAAAAAAACTCATATAAACGACAAAAATAACGACACAGTCATAGTTTCATGTGACTTTATAAATTAATAACTAAAGGATAAAAAGTAAATAATGTGTAAACAATAATTGTTTTCATATAAATTATAATGTATTTTCTATGTGCTGGTCATATTTTTATCTACATCAATAAAATTATTAAATGAACTAATATATATTATATTTGTTGTGGTTTTATTTTTTATAAATCGATTATAAAACGATACATTAATTTGAATGACATGTCATTCACATGTAAAGTATGTTCTGAATATTTTATTATGATTCTCTATATTTTTAAGTATTTTATGTACACTGTACTGTCTGTGTAGTTACGCATAAGTGATCTGTGGTAGTTAATCTGTGGATGGCGGTGCTTGGGGAGCTACGCAAAGTTTTTTGTTTCGTAAAACATACGATTGTTTTAATACTTTCAAGTTATTTTGATACATCGTTTTTATTTCTTTATAAAAATATTTTATTAATATGCTGCTTAATAATTTTCACTATGTGTTTTTATGAAACAGTTAAATTTTGCTCAATAAAATTTCTTGGCGGTAACAATATCATGATTACCAACAAAAATATTGTGCTTATAAGAAACTTATTAGCTTAATGCATATTAATATTTAGTTTATTTTACCTGATATTTCTATATATTAACCGTTACTTACTTTATTTGTGAATATAGTCGAGATCTGATTTAAAGTAAAATTATCAACATGAATGATGTTCGTGACAAAGTTGTAGCTGGATCCTCATCGTGGGAGACTGCACCAAGTCTTAGTGACTCTTCACCAGAAATACAATCATCTCCTGGCGGTAGTGGTGATACACCACAGACTCCTGGTGCTCCTGCACCTTTAGCGCCTCATCTAGCTGCTGAGTTGCATCCTGATTTATTACAACAGGGCTGGAGAAAATACTGGTCAAGGCGAGAAAATAGACCATATTTCTGGAATAAGGTGTCTGGCGAATCTATGTGGGAATTGCCAGCAGTTAAAAGAGATTTTGATCCAATAACTGACCCCCTTGGTATATGCCACACTGGTCCTCCTAATGCTGGTAATGTTACTCCAAGTGCCACAAAAAGGCGACCTTCAGAAGATAATGGCCCTCCAGTAAAAAAGTTTGTTCTAGCTGGACCATGGGATATAGAAGTACCTACTAATGTTGTGATATATGAACGTCCTCCAACTATATGTCCTCATCCACATCCTGATATTGAAGGATTTCGGTTTACATTAGCAAATAAATTAAGACAGTGTTATCAAGAGTTATGCCACACAAGAGAAAGTATAGACGCTCCAAAAGATTCCTTTAATAGATGGTTAATGGAAAGAAAAGTAAACGATCAAGGTGGATCTGATCCATTACTTCCAAGTCATTGTTTTCCAGAAATATCAAGATCTATGTATGAAGAAATTATGAATGATATACCAATAAAATTGGCACATCCAAAATTTACTGGTGATGCCAGAAAACAATTGTCTCGATATGCTGAAGCTGCAAAGAAAATGATTGAATCTAGAAATGCTTCACCAGAGAGTCGGAAAGTTGTGAAATGGAATGCTGAGGACACATTTCAATGGTTGCGACGCACTGTTGGAGCAAATTATGATGATTTTCAAGATAGACTAGCACATTTGAGAGTAAGTTATTGCTATACATATAAAAGTGCTAAATACATAACAAACATTTGAACTTGTACTTAATTGCTTTTTATTTATTTAATACAGAGACAATGCCAACCACATTTAGCAGAAACTGCAAAAGCATCAGTGGAGGGAATTTGCCTAAAAATTTATCACTTATCGGCAGAATATGCCAGGAAAATAAGGGAAAAACATAGTGTCTTATTAAAGGAGAATGGTATACAGGTTAGTGTCTATTTATATAATAGCAATAAAAAAAATATTTTTGTAACCTAGTACCAAGTGAACTTATGGATAAATAAGTAATTATTCCTTTTTACTGAAAATTGCATATGATGCATAGAAAATTTGATATCTTATAAGATTTAATTTGTTAATCAATATATATTTTTTAAATTTAATTACATTATATGTACTGAAATTATAAATTACTTGACTATTACTTAATTTTTAGTAACTATTGCTTGTCTCTTTTTTACTTCAAAAGCAAAATTCTTTGTTGTGTAAGTTATGGGAGGCAAACGGAACAAGTTAGAGCAATCTGTGTTATGTATGGCTAAAATTAAAAAAAATAAAATTACAAATATAAATTATTCAATTAAATTCTACTATTAAATATATTAAATTAATTCAATAAATATTTTAAAAAAGCTGAGTATAATACTCACTACTACTGATTATGTTGAAAAAAGCCAAAGGGAAACTAAATAATATTTTTTTTCACAATATACTTTTTACATTGTTTTTTCAAAACTCTGATATCTTCTTTGATTTACAATCATAAGTTAATATTTCATAGTAATCTAAGTGTACACAATTCTTGGCATGACCAATGTCAACCTTGTTACACATTTTTTTTTTTAAAGTAACAAGAACTTTTAAACTTTGCCCATATTGCCCCTTTTTTGAAACACTAAATAGCTAGTGATGAAAAATAATTCAAAATATCATAGCCTGGTGACGATTGACTACAAAACTAATTCCCAACTGCTTTACGATGACGATCTTGCTCTTATTAGTGGTTATTTATGTATGTCTCTTGGTAATAAAAATCTTATAAGAATTTCGAATAACTATTAAAAAAGTATTTTATTATAATATTTATATTTTTATGTATTAGGCCATTGGAGCTACTACATGCAATGTTTGTAAATTCGGTTCCCACTTTAAGAATTAATATATTTAAATTATTTTCATCTACCCGTTATGTTTAATACAAAGCGCGGTGTTGAGTTACGTTACTTAACATGCAGTGTTTTGTATCTTTGGCTGGAAAGCAGTGTATGGTGTGTCTTGGACACTAGATTCTCTGTCTAGCGTGAAGCTATTTTATTAGCATTTTCTCGCTTTGGAAAGACAAAGCGCGCTCTTGAGTTAGACTTTTCAGGCGGAAAATTAAAAGTGCAGTTGCCTTAGCACTAGATTCTTTCGGTTTTCGAATTGTTTGATACGTGAGGCATATATAAATATGTATTACAGGAGTTACCAGCGCCTCTACAACAAGCGGCATTGCGGAAAGTATGGTGTTACCCGGTACAGTTCGCGCTGCCGGCGCCGCGACCGCCCCTAGTAGAACACTTCCTCGACCGCGACCAGGCACTACTGCGGTATCTGGGGGAGACGCAAGTCCTTAATGCCTCTTATTTACAGAAGCTTGTAAGTGTATATTTTTGATATATGATTGTGATTGTTTATTTGAATTCATATTAAGGGTTTTCATAGATGTAGTATGACAAGTATCATATATATGTACATATGAAACTGGTCAAGTTTCGGATAATTGTTATGTAGAGACGTGTATAGAATTATTTCCAAAATAGTCTAAATCTTTGTTAAAAAAAAGTAAAACAAAGTAAACCCCTATTGTTTCTTTTCATTTTTATTTGAAAAAACAGTGTCATATATTGAAGTTGCCTCTTAAGGGATTATTTTTTTTTTAAATAAAATCTGAAGCTTAGGTGAACTAATCGTAAATTATTGCTTTTTTTATTACCCAATTCGTTAGCGATATATTATTTGTTTACATATTATTATTAAAAATATAGTATTAAATTTTAATAAAACAGTAGAAAAAATATGCTAAATGATTTCAATAGTTATTTCCTATATCAAAAAAACTCCAACGACGTCGCCTAATAAAGTTTTTAGTTCAATAATAATTAAATTAATATATCCACAGGAACATCTCTACCGATACAGTTGCTTCGACGACAAAAAGTTCGAGCAGTTTCTATCTCGCGTGTGGTGCGTGCTGCGGCGGTACGCGGCGTGGGCGGGCGCGGGCGGGTGCGCGGCGGGGGGAGGCGCGGGCGGCGCGGGCGCGGCGGACGCGCACGTGTCGCAGATGGCGCTGCCCGTGCCCGTGCTGGAGTGCCTGCACCGCTGCTTCGGAGTCACTTTCGAGTGCTTCGCGAGCCCCCTAGACTGTTACTTTAGACAGTATTGCTCGGCCTTCGCTGATACTGATTCGTATTTTGGTTCTAGAGGGTGCGTTGTTGTTTGTAGTATTTCATATTAAGGAATTGTGAACGTTCATGGTTATGTAGCTTTTTATAGAAACAGACTTAGATACTTATGTTATCATTTTATTAGTAATTCTGTGTAAGATTTGACAATTTATATAATGGAGCCCGAGTCACCCTTACAATTACACTATTTTGCATTAAAAAAGAAGAAAAAAATTAAAACGTTAAAATAAATTATCTAAATAAAAATTATTATTTTGTTTGGTATAGTGATATAGCTACACTTCATCTCACTGTAATATTGCCAACATTCTAAATTCAAATAAAATTATTACGTAACAATTCTAACAACAAAAATCTACTTAGTTACAATTTAAATATAACGAATATTTGCAGGCCGTTCCTAGAGCTGCGGCCCGTAGCGGGGTCGCTGGTGGCGCACCCGCCGTACTGCGAGGAGCTGCTGGAGGCGACGCTGCGGCACATGGAGCGCCTGCTGCAGGACTCTGCGGAGCCGCTCAGCTTCGTGGTGGTGCTGCCCGAGTGGCCCGACAGACACACGCACGCCCTACACAAGTTGCAAGCTAGCCATTTTAAAAGGAAACAGGTAAACGATTTTTTGTTAGTGGTAATATTTATTTTATCTCTCTGTTTTATATGCTTTATCCCGCATGCTCTCTCGGAAGTTGTTCGTTAATCTTTTATCTCTTTCTATCTCTGCTCTTTCACGCTTCAACTTTATCAGTGCTTTTGCAAATTATTTTCTTTCTTTTAAATCTCTCCTACTTTTCTCTCTTACTCTTTATTATCCTGCCTTGCTTTCTTCTTCCTTTCTACAGCATCTTTCATTTTATCAGAGTACTACGTAAGACCCTTTCGTCCGAACTCGAAATACTGCGTGTTGTGTAGCGGAACTCAATGGCGTGTTTTGTCTTACGAGAGTGTACGTACGAGAGAGAAGTGAAAATATTTAAAATATAATCATTTCTCCTTGTGGGAATTGAAACCGTTACCAATTACGTTTATAGTTAGAAGCTGTCCCATTTCGCCATGGTGTTTTTTTTAATATTTAAATGGAACTATGTTGTTTTCCTTCATTTTGTCCTTAGTAATTGCGCACTTATTTTTGATAAATAAATATACCTATTAAAAAACATTATTCTGTATGTTTCAACTTGCAATTATAATGTCGCAAATTTTCTATAGTGATATGCCATAAGCATTTAAATTAGGAATTATTTCTTGACATGCCATTTTTGAAGTTATACCTCTTTTGGCGCGTTAGAGAAAATGATGAGAGTATTTTTTTTACGATGCGTACGCACACCGTCACAAAAACCGACACCATTTAAACGATCAGCACTTTAATTTTAATTATGTACTGAGTATATTTTTTTATTATATTTAACAAGTTCACTCCGGCGTGTATCTACGGCGGCTCGCGCTAGACCGCCTCATCGGGCGTCGTGTACTACCGGTGTTTCGCATTCGATTGTGCTATTAGACACTAAGAATTAA
>JAKGSA010000024.1:512946-555047 GCA_033558755.1 Philaethria dido | reverse complement strand
CTTTTGCTCAATAACTTATAATATTATAAATGTAACTTGAAATCGATAAAATTAACAGAATAATTCAATATTATTTTATTTGTAACTTATTGATTTATTATTTTTTGTGTAATTTGTTAAATTTCAAGCAAAGCGAAATTAGCGCGCCGCTAGATGAAGCGCGACATTGTTCTACGCGCCGCCTGGTAGTGCAACAAATGAGAAAAAGCGCCGGCGGGGACATGTTAAATAAAAAATATTTAAGTAGCAAAATTATAACAAAATTTTCTTTCAAAATATTAAATACCTATTTACTACTATTGGAGTCGTTTCTTCTACAACAGGAAGGAAAAACTTTTAGAATTTTTTTTATCTTTTTTTGCCAAATGAGTACAACTTCTTACGCGCATACAGGGCAGGGCTTCTTAAACTTTTTTTATTCACGACCCCATTTATGATTGCGAGTTTCTTGATGACCCCATACAAATTGGTAATTGGCCAAAATGGTATATATAAATATTTCACATTAAAATCTCTCGACCCCAGGATTTTGCTACATGACCCCATTTGGGGTCGCGACCCATAGTTCAAGAAGCCCTGCTTTAAGGTATTATTATGTAGATTTTTGTAAAAATTTAGTATGAGCTACTAATAAATAATTTAATATAATAATTATTTATTAGTAACTCATACCAATTTTTTTACAAAAATATTTATTATATTATTATTACTGTTTATTTCAAGCTCCATGTTTTTTTATTTTTTTTTATTAATACTTTCCTTAAGTTAATGATGTAGTTATATTAATTAGTAACAGTAAAGCCTTTTTAAGATATTTCGATTTTTTAATTATTTATAACCATTATAAATAATAAATAATATATCAATAAAGGAAAAAAAAGTCATTAAATAAGTGTGAAGCTCGGTCGGAAAGTGAAGATGGGTGTCTCAACACTAAGTTCTTACTGTCTACTCTGTAATGTAGGAAAGAAAATGTAAAAAATAATTATGATTAATATAGATAATTAAGTTTATATAATAAAATATTAAATATGTTAAAAATTTTTTTTTTTTTTTTATATTGAAACACTGACATAATATATATTGCGGTTTTAGGTGGTAATACCAGCATTCGAACACGAATACCGTCACGGCTTTCAGCATGTAATGCCAAAGTAAGTATAAATATATTTATTTTTTAGATGATCTCTTGTTAATGTCATAGCAACCTGCGTATCATAATTCAAAAGTGTATGTCTAAGATATGGTTGTGTGCGAGAGCTGGGAAATTAAAATAATATAAATATAATCAATCTTCCGAGTGGGATTCGAACCCACATCTGCACACGTTACGGTAAAATCTTGCTTCACTGAGCCATGATGGTCCCAAAAGTAATTATTACAACGATTTAATTAGTAATTTATTTACCCTATAAATAAATCCCATCCCAATATCTGTTAAGCCCGCACAACTCTCGCAAGCCGAGGTCCTAGTCCCGCAGGGGACGCCCTTATCCCCTGTCGGCATCCTCTCGAGCAGCCATTTAGTGCTTGCATTTCGCAGAGACTGAGCACCCTCTTCCCTCACCCCCCCGGTGTCGCTGTAAAGACCGTTAGGGTCAACAGCATATTTATCCGTTCGAAAAAAAAAACAATATCTGTTAATATTCAAAATATTGTATATGCAACTTGACGTATCAACCTATTCACGCCTGTTACAGTATTAAACTGATAAAACATTAAGTGTGATGTTTCTCTATTTAGTAAGTAATAAAGAATGTATAATTTGTAATTTTTTTGAACAGAAGCGAGGTGTACTTCCGTTGGGGCGGCGGCACGGTGGTGGTGTGGCTACAGAACGCGGCGGGGTTCGCGCGCTGGGGGCCCACCGACGAGCGCGTGGAGGCGCTGCTCGACGCGTGGCGACCGCGCGCCAAGCTGCGCCCCGACGACGCGAGCGACGACCCCGCGCCCGCTACGCCGCTACACCCGCACCCGCATCCGCACCCTACGCCGCAGACGCCCGACAAACGTGGACAGTGAATTCCACTAGACCTCATCCCCAACCTCACCCGCAACACACAAACAGGCATTAGAGCCTACTAGGACCCCTACACCCTCCCCCGTAAACATCTGTTAAACGGGAACAGTAAAACCTACTAGACATTCTCACCTATCCCTGCAGACACCCGACAAACGAGGGCAATAGAGCTCTCTAGGCCTATTTGCGTTCACCCCCGCAAATACCTGTCAAATGAGCAAAGTAGAGCCCATTAAGACCCCCTCCTCACACCCCAACCGTCCCTGCAGATAAACGAGGCCAGTAGAGTCAACTAAACCCCTCCCCCACTGCAAATACCTCTCGAGTGAAGACAGTAATGCCTACTAGGCCCCCGTCCACGACACACCCGACTAACGATTACAGTAAAACCCACTAGGTACAGCTAGTTCCCCCTTTTATGTACAGCAGATACCCAATTATCCAGACTATTTCAATCGAGTGTAGACACTTGAGTTTGGATTGATAGCTTTCAAAACAAATAATATTCAAAATGTATTGTTTAATAGTCTCTCAATAATTTATATTTATTGACTTTTTTTTTAAATAAACCAAAGCAAAAGCTTACATATTTGATTATCTAAATGCTTAACGATAATTATTTGGATCAATCGGGTATCTGCTGTTATTTATACTTAAAGTTACAAAGGTACATGACAAAGCTGGTTTCAGCAATTGAAAGGTCCACTCGGCACATTTGTATACACAATATATATTGATTGTTTATTATTAAGTGTGGATTAAAGCATGAATGTCCATGTCAATTCTTAATGAACCATGAAATACTATACTTCAATATATACTTATAGCACCTTTAATTTTTTTTTTAAAGAATTATTAAAATTTAATGATCTTCATGATATAATGAAGAAAAAAATTATGTTAAATTTATTTTTGTATTACACTACTTGTAAATTTATGGTCACAAAACATAAATTTCAGGGGTGTTTTCTTATTTTATTTTACATCTAATGAACTTAGCCACAATTATCTAACGCGAAAAATCTAGCGCAAAAAACCAAATAAACAAATTGTACCGAAATCTTAGAAGAGTATAAAAAATGGATGCTATTTAATATATATTACAAACAGCTCAAAGAAAAGTAAATGTCTATATGAAGTTTGTTTAAAAAGTATGTAAGAAAAGATTTTCTTAATAATGAAATAGAGCCTGTTCAATGTGGCTTTAGATGCTTGAATTTATATAATAAGAATGTGTTCTTGGTGATTGTCTTTCATCAATTATTGTAAAAAAGAAACTGCCGCCAAAGTAATAAGTTTCTGCAAAGAACAATTTAAAAAAGAATATTTTACTGGACTTATACAATTATTGTTATTATATATATATATATATACATATATATATAATTCATGAAATTATAATGTAGCCATTATATCCATCCATACAAATAAATCATTTATATTTATCAGATCTCGCCAATTTTATAGGTAAATAAATATATTTTTGTTTTTTTTTCTTTTTTAAGCACAGTATATATTCTATGTATAAAAAATCAATTTCTTTATAAAAAAAAAATAATAAAATGCAAATTTTTATAAGTTGAAATGCATTGGCTACAGTTGATCATATCTCATTTTGACTTTAAATCATGTTGACTATAGAGAGTATGCGATATATAGAATTGTATATAGTATAGAGGTGCGTGTAATGTACATAGATTTGGAAAAGATTTTGGTTATTTACTTAATGTAAGTTCTTTTTAAGAAGCCCTTTTTACTGTTGTATAGTTCGATAAAGATTATATTTTGATTGTTTAATTATTATATTTTTCTGAAAAAAAGTTATCTTGTTTTTTATTTACTCTTGCAAAATGTACAGTTCCAATACTAATAGAATTTTACGAAAAAACCACTTTCAGAGTACACAAAGTTATATCATTGTAAATATTTAGTATGTTTACATTAAACATTGAATATATTTAAATAAATAAATATATATGGAAGAAAAGTAAAGTCCAAATAATATGTTTCGTTTACAAAAAAAGGTTTAGTAAAACAAAACTAAATTTAGAACTCAAGAACATTTATTTAATGTACCCACTAAAACTAGTTTAAATATAATAAAGTATCGCCGTAAACGATAGGCGGATTTCAGTGACAAATTCTATAATCGAACACTTATCTAATAAAAAATACTTTTTTTTCTTTCTTTTTTAATATTTTGCTAATTAATAATTTAGAGTTTCATGTCAAAATATATTTATTTGTTAAAAAATGATAAAATAATAAAGTACCACAAAAAGCACCTACACATAAAGCATAAACTAAGGAAAAATCATTGATGATACTTCCAAGAATAATAATTATGATATAACACTCGGAAAATCAAGGTTACAATGTCACAATGCAAAATGAATAAATGAATTGAGTTGCATGTTGTATTTGCGTTTCAAATGCGCAAAAAGTACTGTTCTAGAACCATCGCTGGCCGTGCAACTTACGCAATATAATAAAGTTACTAAACATTAGTGTTATGGTTAATTATTGCTAATATAAAGAAAGGGGACAAACATCCTTAATTATCGTATCATATATAAATGAGAAAACATTTGTGCAAAGAAAATATTGAGATCTTTGTACCTACTTTAAAAATAGAATAATTCGTAGCATTGAAAGATCACATTTAGGCGGCATTTTGTAATTGTTGTATTTTTTATATTTTTGCAATGGAAATTTGTGAATGGTGAAAAAGATTATACCAGAACCTAAGATTAAATAATAATACAATCTGTAGCCAGAACAGGACAAGACTATTTTAGTGCCTAAATGTCACATAAATTAATATAAATATAAAATAACATTTGCCTCATTGCTTTTTCTTCATTTTTTTAATTATACTGCCATTTATCTTAGAATATTAATCAGTTTCCATAAATATTTTTATATTAATATGAAATATTTATAATCATAGTTTTACTCTGAACACTTTTGTTTGCAATACTTATTGATATATAATAATAATAATTAGTAGACTGATAAAGTCAGGAGGCACGAAACATATACTATCCAACTGACCCCTTACATTTACTTTCACTATTAATTTAGTAAAATTGATAATTAATGAAGTAAAATTGTATGTAGAATAACTAAACCTGTACTACACATCAATCATATTATATGGTAAAATAACAAAAAAAATATAGTGATTAATACAAAAATAACATTTATAGTTAATTATATTCTTCATCTTCGTCCATAGCAAAGCTTACACCAGAATCTGCATACACAGGGCTAAAAAAATATATAATTTTAATTACATAACTGTTCTAGGTGTAAATAAGCTTATATTAAGACTTGTATATACAATTTTTAAACATCAATAGGCATTAAGATTTGTTTCATAGAATCAAAAAAATAGTAAAAAAAAAACCACTTTCAGGTACAAAGAGAATTTCTTTTTACCTTCACACTTTGTTCCTAAAAGAATAGACTGGTACTTAAATAAAATAAAGCCAAAAATTATAAAAAATTAAACTAAAATCTGTCAGCCCTGAAAATAGTGTGATTTTGATGTATCGTGTCACAACTGCTAATCATTATATATATCAAATTCTGTATCCTTTACGGCACAAAGAAGTGTCAAGCAACCAATGCAGTTAATACAACCTAGGAAAAATCCATTCAAAATAATCATTGTATAAAAACTGCATCAAAAATCTATATTTAGGAAAAATGGGAATTATCAATATTAAAACGATGATACATTCTCAACCTTATTTACTTACCTCATAGCTCTACATGTAAAGAAAACAATTCTTTTAAGCTTCTTGTTATAAAAGAAATAATTAAATGTCCAGAGGCAACCAGGTTCACCAAATGGGTCACTAGCTAGGTCTGGGTTGTAGCTATATATTCTGCACTCTGGTAACTGTATTTCTTCTTCCATAGCGGCCCATAGAGCAGGCCGCAACTGTCTCCAACGAACACCACCTACAGCAGATAGTGCTGCATCTACAGCACCTTGTACCCAAGTTAGTGAAGGCTCCGCACTAAACTCACTACTCTGTTAGTAAGAAATATCAACATAAATAAAACTTTTAGTTATCTGCTTATATCACAATGATAAAGTATAAATTGTAGACACTCTTATAACAAATATGACTAATACTTTTATAAGATATACTTTATTATAAATATTTTTTACAATATCAATGAAAATAATTATGATAAACACAATATAGCAAATGATAATACAATTAAACAAACAGGGATTAATGATAAGAATAGCACAATAAATACCTTCGCCATTGAAAAATCATAATCTGGAAAGGCAGCATTTAAGGTGGCAATCAGATAGAACAGGGTCTTTCGAGATATGGTATCACATAAAACACCATCTTCATCACCGGAAAAGCTACGGCTGAAATTTTTAATATTATTAATAAAATATTCATGAAAAATAAAGCAATTTTACGTTAACTTTAGAGACCCTGTACCTGTACAAGATACCTTCAGGCGGAGATAAAGCTTGGAGATAGTGAGTAGTTTCTCCATCTGCTGTAAACCGTTTATAAAAGGCTTTTTCTCCACCTGCCATTTTGCAGCTGTAGCTCTCCACTCGGCCTTGAACCGCACTATCTCCATTCAGGATCGACAGTGCACTACTTATGGCCTCAAGGCGTCCGCTCTCTAAGAGTTTCATTGTTAATCTCTTTTATATGTTACTGTCGAGTTACCCACAAAAACTTCTCGTTATCAATATCAAACTTGTATATTTACACGGG
The DNA here is from genome assembly GCA_033558755.1 of Philaethria dido. Lineage (NCBI taxonomy): Eukaryota > Metazoa > Arthropoda > Insecta > Lepidoptera > Nymphalidae > Philaethria > Philaethria dido. The sequence continues at coordinate 548,264 of JAKGSA010000024.1, read as the reverse complement.
GCACTACTTCTGTACATAGCAGAGGGGTGTATGAATATTCCTTTCCTTTTTGAATGAAGAAGGTTCACACTCGGTATCAAATTCGTCTTCTGTTCTTCTTCCGCGCTGATGGGATGCGGGTACATCACAAATATGAAGAATAGGTTTACTTTGTAAATTGCTATTGTTGATAACAAAATAATTATAGCTTTTAATTTGCTTGAACACAACAATGGCGCGTCTGTTCACTAGCTGTCCTAGAAAGGGCACTTATGCACTGATACTTATTGCTAGTAGTCAAAATCCATAGAATACATCGTTAAAAATGATTAAAAAACCTTAAATACACAAACGAACACTTATATATCTTTGGAAATTTAAGAATAAACGTTGTTTCGAATATATTTTTGAGCAAAATTCACAAATACGAATTAATACATAGGACACCCAAGACAAGTAAACCACAGATTAATGATTATGTATCATATATATGAAGTAAACATAAATTACAGATAAAATAACAGTCCAATACAGTCTAGCTGGATGGTGGATAGATGTTTTCTTTAGAATCCAACAAATACATGACCCTATTTTTAAATTCAAGGAATCTCTTTATTTAATATTTTAATTAATGTTATAAACATTTTGAGAAAAATAATTAATAACATTTTTTGTTATTTAAGTATATTAAAAACATAGACAACCAGTTACCTAGACCATAATGTATTATATATTTGTTTGTCAAGTACCTTAAGTCTTAACACTTGATCATGTTAAAATAAGAAAAATAATCTTTTACAGAATAAAATATAAATATACCTCATGATATCGCTTAGTTAAAGCAAAACAATTGGAATATAAAGCAAAATGGCAATGCCAGTAAATATAAAAATGTATAACTTATTGAATAAAATTACCCCAACTATTTTAAATAAACAACCTTTTAACTGGTTAAAATTTCGATGTTACGGTAAATATTTTATATATTATTTAACTAAATAAATACGTTAATTTGTAATATAATAAAATAACCTAATAAACTATTAACGTAATTATATTTTTAGCAACACATAAACGTTTTTATCGAAAAACTGATATTATACAAAATGAGAAAACTTGGGAGGTTACATTAGACCATCGAAGATTAAAAACTCCTAATGGTAAAGTACTGACAGTTAATACAGAACCACTTGCTAGGGCTATTGCTGCTGAATGGGATGCTCAACAAGAACATATTACCCAGCCGACAATGCATATAGTATGCATCATTATATTTTAAGATAATTTTGTAAAATATCTCATATTCTAAAATAATTTTAATAAATAACTTCTAACTTATTTTTCAGACGGCATTGTGTAATACAGCTTTAGATAATCCAGGCAAACTTACCTCTCATGATATTGTCAGTTATTTACTCGACTTTATAGCAACAGACACTTTACTCTTTTATTCTGAGGTCAGTGAGTTACTATACAGAATAGATGTAAAAGTTACTGCATATATTTTTAATTACAATTTTATGCATATTAAAGTTAAAAATTACAATAATTTATACAAATATAAATTATATTAATTAATTTATTTATTATTACTTATTAAACATAAATTATTATTGATAATTAAACAAATATAAGGTATTTTTTAGGAAGAAGAACTTCGGATATTACAAGAGAAAAAATGGGACCCAGTTTTAGAATGGTTTAATAAAAGATTTGGTGTAAATCAGCAGGTTTCTCAAAATTTAGAGCCTCCACCAATAGCTACTGAAACAAGAGCTGTTTTAGCTAGACATTTGTTGTCTTATGATTTTCCAGCTTTAAATGGTAAATCATTTCATAAAATGTTTATTTATAAATTATGTGGTTTATTTATAGTACTTTTTTATTCTTTATACAATTTTTTTCAAGTGGTAGATAGAAAGATAATGCTAATGCTAACATGAGAAAGTATTTAAGTAACATAAAGTTAATTTGTATTACATATTGTTGATAAAAAGAATTTGATTAACGAAAACAGAATTTACAAATAATACTTAAAAATGCTTGCCCTAAACAGTATGCATTTAAAATTTCATTAAAAACATACTATTAAGACTTCTTTTGGATATTTTATTTATATTTATTTAATTTCAGCTATTTCCTTTGGAGTAGAAGCCCTAAAATCACCTATACTCATGCTAGCATGTGTAGACAGATACTTAGAGCCAAAAAATGCTGTAATGCTAGCAAGGCTCGAGGAAGAATTTCAGGTTGGGTTTATTTAATAATTTCAATATCACTATAAATTGAGTACGTAGTAATTTATGTAAATATTTTTTTCTTTAGTAGACAGTTCATTATTAATGCAGTAAAAACGATATAATCCTTACCATAAATTAAATAAATTTCAAAAAAAGCAAAACCAGTTTGATGTCTGTAAAATGATATATACTAATTAAATATTTTATTTTTTAATGTTAAAATTATTTTATAGCTATTAGCAATACATTGGCCCATTCATTAAATTCTCCATACATTCACTTCATGCTGTATCCCACATATAGTAGGGTAGGCAGAAGGAACCTAGTGTTAAGACATTCCGTTCCCCACTTTCCGCCAAATTGAGGCATTGCGTGCTGAGTGGCGGAACTCAATGCCGCGCTTTGCCTTTGTTACCAAACTGAGGAAACGAATAATTCCATTTCCTGGAGTGGGAATCGAACCCACAACCTGTCGCGCTTACAGTCGCACGTTTGTGCCTCTGCGCCACGACAGGCGTTAAATTCTTTTTGTTTAAAAGTAAAATATATAATAAAATATGTATGTTTTTTATGTAGCTGCTTCGTTGGGGGCGCGTACCGTGGGCGCATGAGCTCAACCAGGCGGAGTTGACCGCGCGAGTGGCCGCATCGATTCTCGTCATACAAAGTTCCAGCGAGCGACATTCCGCCGCCGCTAAACAAAACAAAGACGAACAAACTGTTTAAATTAATAATTGTTAATTAATTATAATTTGTTATTATTATGTAGTTAATAAAAAATAATAGCATATTTAGCGTTTTATTTTTTATACCCGAATCCTCATTCTATATATAGATGTACCTATCCCATACCAGATGTATCTTTTTATTAATGAACCTTATGATTCATTTACCGGCACGTCACCTACTTTTGTCTAAAGTGCCCAGCAGTCAGCTACAATAATATTTACAATATATAACAAAAATCAAATAATATTATGTAAGCGTATTTAGTTAAACAATGATTTCTGTTGCCTATAGTTAACAAGCAAAAGGAAGTCGTCCATTTGGTGCAATTTGCAATACTCGAGTGACCGACAAGGACATATTGACAAAGACAATGCGCCTTCATTCTTAAATCACGGTAAGTGAAAACTAAAATGTAACTAAATTTAATTGTAGTTTTGAGCACGTTTTTACAAGTTTATTTACATTCAGGTATTAGAATAATATAAGAATTAGGTGTCCAATTTAAGTGAGGTCAGGCGCAGGAGATCGAATAGAAATAGCAAACTCTGTATCGCAAAGTTCTGCTAAATTTAGATGGGCGGGCGGAGAGCGTGCGCCAGTCGAGACTTGGAACGCGACCTCGCTTTATATTCTGAGCCGCGTATAGAGTCGTTCCGTACACAATACTCTCATTAACCCACTAATTGTAAATGTTCATTTACTTGAAATTATATTTGAAATGAACATTGCATAAAGATGAAGTGATTAAACTATGACGCTTATGACTATTAGTCAGTGCATATTTACACATAGGATGAATATGTATCCATAGCTCCAGACAGAGATCATCGCACACTCAATTTTACGACATTTTGTGAGTATAGTGTAAATATTTATACGTACAACATAAAAGCTATGTTTTAATGCCCTATTTTTTGTATAGGCTTAATCTAGATACTTTAGTACTTTGTCAGTGTTAATTAATCTTTATGCTGAAGTTTGGAAATTTAGAAAATTATTATGTGATTTAATAAACTTGTTACGAGACTAGTTTATGGGTTTAATAATGACTTCATTTTGACCTATTTAAGTGTACTAGATGGGATCATTCTGTAAGATATCCACGAGAAGGTTAAAAAAATAAGTGAACTACAGATATGAAAGAATAATGTGTAAAACGCTTTATAAAGTAGATGTTTATTTTTGAGTTATCCACAATATCTATTGATGTTGACTTCTTGTGGTTACGGATTTCTTTTGTTCTCAAAATAACTTACGAGACGATACACCAAGTAGAAGTAAGTAAAAATAAAGTAAAGGACTGACATAAGAATTTATGTTATTTCAGGGGTGATGAACGACGACGTAGAGGAAGAGGCGCCGCGCCCTCGTCCACTGTCCGCAGGAATTTGGACACTTTTCTCCTGGTTGAGACGCACTGATCGCTCTTCTTCTAGCGAGAGCATTACTAGTGTGGGCTCTGATCGCACTGCAGCCAGCTTTGACTTTCTTGCGCCTTTTCATTATAAGGACCACAATAAACATATCGTATTGCCTAATAGCCCAGTTACTGATACATATAAAAAGAGATTATTAGAACGAAATATACGAAGGCAAAACGATCGAGACCTCACGCTACGGAGGAAATACGGCTTATATACTGAAGAAGGCTTAGGTTACGACGCTTTTAGTCTACCGCCAGCGAGAAAGATATCAAAAGATTCTAGTAGACTCCGGCGGGCAACGAGTGAAAGTGTACAACGAAGAGTCGCTTACGTGCCAGGAAAGAGGCGTGCACCATTACCACCCAATATTAATCTTTCAGCTTCTCTACCTCGAAACTATAAGAGAAAGAGACCGGCGCCAAAGCCACCTATTAAGTTGAGTGAAGAAAATAAGCACAAGGTAGATATAAATAAGAACTTGCAAATGAATGCTAAATCTGTCCAAGAAAAACCAAAACAGTCGTCTGATAAAAATCTTTTGTTAAAATGTGAAATTGAAAAACCCTTGAAACAAGATCAAGTAAACAAAGACGTTAAGATACGATCTGATAAAGGTTTTCTTAAACAATTTTTTGATGGTAAAAAAAGAAATTCTGCTATAGATACAACTCACGTAAAACTGTTACCTAGTATAAGTGAACTAGATAAACAAGCGGCTGAAATAATGGAGTTGAAGAGATCGTCGCGTATGAGCAGTGGGTATAATGGTTACAATGATAGTTTCAAAATTTCTGAATCTGAAGGCAGCTGGATATGTACAATTTGTTTTAGAAAATACAAGATGACTTTTACTTCGTGTTCGTACTGTGTTATCACTAAGGATACAAAAGGAAAAACAACTACCACTACCACTGGCGGTAATACATGCACACAAACCGAAAAAAATGTATGTAAGTCAAATCGTAAAAATGATGACGAAAAGGTAAAGCTAAGGGAAATGTTAAAGGAAATGAAAGACTCACTGCCTAAGAGACCGAAGCCAGATAGAATAAACAATCCTAATTTACCAGCGACGGAAACGCCAACATTACGAATAGGATCAACGATAAAAGATGAGAGAAAAGAGTGTGATGATATTCAACACACTGAAAATTCTAAAGATAAAGAAAGCAAGACGAAAATTAATAATCAGCAAGCAAAAACAACTTTTTTGCTCTCACAACCATCTTCGTCAAAACAAATTGTTAGCGATATTGTCCTTAGCAATATAGGGCCCAGGCTTAAAAATGGATTAAATGTAGAAAATTTGAATAATTCTACCCAAACTGACATAACTTCCATGAAAGGTGAAAACAATAATAAAGACAGAATAAAGAATATTGTACGAAATAAAGAATTGAAGTTAAAAATTGTTAAGGATAATGCCAGTATATTAAATCCACTAAATAAAGACATAAAATTAAATAATGATATAGGAGATAATAACATCATAGTAACAGGTCCAAATATAATTAGTTCATATATAAATATTTCGAAACCTAATGCGTCAGTATCTACCAAAGATAGCTGTAATAGAATACAAAATGAATCGAAATTACTACAAGTTTTAAAACCTATTAAAGAAGTAGATGCTTTAAATCAAAAGTCGGGAAAAGAGACAAAAACCAAAATAGAAAGTATTCGCTTAGGTGATGTGATTTCAACGAGTGATGTTAAAAAAATCAATTCCAACATCAGTTCACCAACTAACTCTGCAGAAGTAATAAGCAGCAGTAACTTACATACACCGTTAAAAATTTCGTCTTTATTAAATCCGTTATATTGTCCTAAAATGAAAATTTCCGAAAATCTGTGCAAAGCTTCCCAAGCAGGCGGACCGGACTTGAAACTCAAAGAATTACCCAAAGTGAACGTTATAAATAATAAACAAGTAGCTATATCTAATAATTCAAATCCTGTCTCTGCGGATGCGAAACCATGTACATCTTCAGAATCATCCAATAAGGACTCTAAAAACGTGCAAGACACTTCTATTACTAAAACTAAGGAGAATAAGTTGTTAAAGGAATCTGCAGAACTTGAGCGATTAAATGCGGTCGCAAAAGAGATAAATTTTGATCATCACGCTCGTCGCAGGGATTTGATAAATCAACTTGAAAAAGCAATTGCCAAGGGAGATGAGAAAACAGCAGCCGAAGCGGCTGCCAAACTTGCCAAACTAAAGTTATCGTGTTCTGTTTTGTCATTTTCTTCACAAATTGTTTCAGAACCTACAATATTACCCAAAACTTTAGAAATACCTACTAATAATTTAGAAAAAGCAACTTGTCAAACAATACAAGAAAAAAATCTTTTAAATATAGAAAAAAAAGTAGATGATGTAATTCAAATAAAGCAAATATCAGAAACGAAAACTAAAATGGAAAATAATGTTAACAAATCGAGTGATTGTCCAAAAACCATAATTAAGCCAGACATTGCATTGAATCCAACTCCATCAACATCTAAGGAAATTGTACCTAATACAAATATCGCGTAAGTAAATTGTGAAAATTTTTAAATTTGTCCTTACCTAAATTATTTGGGCGGTGTAATCTTTCTTTTCAGATCATATTCATTTTTACACATTTAATTAATTTAGTTAGAATTCGGTCATCAAAGCAATCGCGGGTACTAATATTATAATTAAATATATGACATACATATCAGTGAATCTATATCTATCAATCTAATAGTGTATTAGTTAACATAAGACTATACATTTTTTTTTATGAGTAAAATTACATCCACGGGCTCGCACTTGCCCGTGCCTTTTGTTTTTTTAAATGTTCCTTCGAATCAGATTCTTATAAAACAAGCGATTGACTTAAAGAAAGGCTTACATACAATAATCACTTGTAGATTTTAGATCTGAGAAGTAATTTATATTATTCTTGTTGTTTGTGTTACATTCATTTAATTTTTTTCATAATACTTTTTACAGAATTGAAGTTTGGGTTGAAGACAAAGAAGCGGCAAGGGGTCCTATTCGCTTATTTGTTTCTAAAAAAGCTATGGTAGGTGATTTGAAACGACAGGCGGAAATATCCTTAGGTTTGGAAATTCGATTACAACGTTGGATTATAGGAAAAACATTATGTTCCTATGACAACACACCTCTTACTTCACTTGCTGGTCCCGATCTATTGGCACCCTTTTATCTATGTTTGGTAGAGGCTGGTATGTTATAAATTCATATTTTCAGTGGTTTAAAATTTTCATACAAACATCACGTATTAGAACTTTTTATTTGTTTTAGAAACAAATAAGAACGGTGTAAGCGAACAGACAAGTACAGCAGAAAAAAGTGACGAAAGTCCAAAAAAAGAAGATAAAGAAGAAAAATTGAAATCCGGTGACTTTTATACAGAACTGGTACAATTGGAGAAGCAAGCACTCGTTCCTAATACTGAGGTATTTGAATGTGGCGTTTGTATTGAACAATGTACAATCGGGGCTGGTGTTATTCTTCGAGAATGTATACATACATTTTGTAGAGAATGCCTCCGTGATGTTGTGCGGCATTGTGAGGAGCCCATTGTCGCGTGTCCTGCTATCGGTTGCCCTGGAGTTTTGCAAGAACGAGAAATTCGAGCTCTCCTATCACCTGAAGAATATGAAAAGTGGCTAGCTCGTGGCTTAGCAGCAGCAGAGAGTGGTACTCGCAATACATTTCATTGCCGTACGAGGGACTGTACTGGATGGGCTTTTTGTGAGCCAGGCGTTATAAAATTCCCATGCCCCGTTTGCAAGCATACAAATTGCTTGTCATGTCAGGTAAAATTTTATTATAAAAACATACTATGTTATAATAGTAGTAATTCTTACTTATATATATTTGTAAAGTTAGATTCCTTGAACATAATTTACAAATTATATTGACCATTTTTTGCGATACACGTAGTTTGACAAAAGTACATTTATATAGATACACAACTAAAATCATGTACCTCTACAACTGTTATTTTTATATTATTTTAAAATATAAATACTAAAGGTAAAAACTTATTTAGCCATTAATAATTATTACTAGGCTTTTCTACGAAATACGAAGAAAGGCGGTATATAAAAACTTTGAATTTTTATTTAAACATGTTTTTTTAGGCAGTGCACGAAGGCGAAACGTGTGATAAATATCAGGCAAAATTACGTGAAGCAATGACGGCTGTGGAATGTAACCAGACCGATGAAGGAACACAAGCCTTACTTAAATCTTTAATTGATCGAGGGGAAGCACTCGAGTGTCCTGAATGTAAAGCACTCATAATGAAAAAATGGGGTTGCGACTGGATTAAGTGCTCTGCGTGTAAAACCGAGATCTGTTGGGTGACTAAAGGTCGTCGTTGGGGACCGGCCGGCAAGGGCGACACCAGTGGAGGCTGTCGCTGTGGAATCGATGGAAAACGATGTCATCCTTCTTGTGGATATTGCCACTAGATTTTAAAATAAAACTCTGTATATCTCTTCTATTAGAATATAACTTTTCTCTTGTTTCAAGCCAAAACAAAATATACAAAATATACGTACCTACTGTATTTAAAAATCGTAGATTTTTTTTATATTGATTTTAAAATTATAAGCAAAGCAAATTATAAGAAAAGCAAAGACATAAACAAATATTAATAAAGAGAGTACTTTATATTAGTTCATTTTGGTCAATAAAACTAAGTAGTAAAAAATGTTATAATTTTATCTCAAAATTAATAAATAATATGTTATCTTATTAAAAATGTTTTTTTTTTTCAAGTAAGTTAAAGTTTATTTTCATTGAATATGAAGTCTTTATAATGTAAGCATGTGTTTCCTACACATGTCTACAATATATTCTGCAATATGACCCTTGATTAAATTTATATTTGATGTCCAGAATAATAGTAATAATGACTTTTGATGTTACTAAGGTAATATGCCATTTTTAATAAAATTTAGCTTTAGTAATTGTCACTTAATAATCAATACTATTTCCTTAATTGTATATGTTCATGTTTCAATTTTAACAACATATATAATACGTAATTTACATCAATATTTAAATTCAATGTTATAAAACAAAACTACATCAATCACAAAATGTGATCATTGTACGAGCATGTGATAGTGTACCAGCAATGTATAGAATTAGTTTTATTTAAAACTAATAAAATTTAATCAGAATTCACTCTATCTCTACTGTTTCTGTAATATTTAAAGAGAACATAAACAAACTTCTTTACCTATATCAAATTCTTAAACTAATGTGAAATTATTTTAATTTTTTTCTTGTATTTTATTGTTGTAATGCACTTAAGACATGTTGATTTTCATATAAAATATTTAATATTGCCTAATTTAAATCAAGAATACCATGCAAGTGCTAGTTTTGATATTTTCTCATATTCAGTTAAAATTAAAATGTTATACTAAATTATTATCAAATAAGAATATACTCTTAAAATTAATAACCTACAGTTGAGGAATAATAATATAAGCAGATTCTATGTAATAAAAGTTTAATCATTACCAGTTATCCTCTTATGTAAAAATAGAGACAAGTAAAATATTTCTCACACAAGTTGAATATTCCTTGGGTTGATTCCCAAAGGTGTAAGATATTTTTTGTAAGGCAACAGTATACCTGTGCTACATTTTTATATTGTCAAAAATACTTAACTGTTACTGTTTGTAAAGCATCCTTAGTTATAATTTGTCTACCCTTATAAAATGACAAATTCTATTTAATATTACAATATTTAGTAGTCAATCAGTACAAAGTATAACTTGTCAAACACATTATTGGAATATAACATCACAATTTACAAACTTGTGGCTTAATTCACTTATTAATTCTACACTAATACACTAATAGCGACGCATCCCAGGTGGGCCTCTTCCTCCAGGTCCACCTCTACCCATCCCTGGTGGTGCACCCATCATACCAGGAGGTGGACCTCCCATCATGGGTCCACCTCGCATTTGTGGAGGTGCTGATAGTTGACCTCTGGCTCCAGGAGCCATATGTTGTTGTGAAGGTCCACCGACGCCTCTTGCAGGACCCTGTAGACCAGGTGGCGCACCTCCGATTCCAGCTCCACGTCCCGCTGCTCTACCAGCACCTGGTCCGCCCATAGCGCCGGGTAGAGGGACACGGGGTAATCCTTCTTCTGGAGGAGGTGGGCCTTCAATCGTAAGAGACACAATGTTTTCCCCACGAAGGAGCACAAATCCTAGAGTACGCTTTTCTTCACGATCCGCAGTCTTGCTGTTTTTCGATTTAATTTTTCTAAATTCTTCACAGTCACCCAAAATCAAATTCATATGTTTGTCAAAAGCCTTAAAAGTTCCAATAAAGGTACGTGAATCTTGCAATATTACCCTCACACGGTAATTTAAATGCTGTTGCATTTTATTATTCTTTCCGATAGTCTGAAATAATTAAAAGAAACCATTTAACACAATCTTCGTATTTATTTTTAATGTATAAGTTTACACAAACTGAAATATATAAATATTACAACAAAAATAAATCTCCTATAATATGAAAATAGAAACTTATGAAACTTACCATTTTTGCTAAATGATTATAAACGAATTTACAGATAAATTTTTGGTATTTCGTTAGCGGGAAAATATTATTTCACATAGACGCCATTAACTGTCAAAACTCGAACGTCAACCGGCATAAAAGCTAAACGTTCATGTCAAAATCGGCATCTATAGTTTATACCATAGATTATATCTTATTTACACTTTATAGCTCGCCATAGACTAAAAAAACATCCGTTAGCCTAAGCATGTTTCTTTTAATACTCTTCTTACGTATTTTATATGTACAAATTAAATATTTTTAAATTGAACTATTTTAACCTACTAACTACTAGCTAAAAGTGTTCGAAACGAAATTTCAAGAATGAAATTCCGAAAATTAAAATATACGCCATTAATCCGGTTAAACTAGTTAGCGAAAATTAAAGATTTCATTAAATATTGTATTGTTATAATATTATAAAATATGGTTCAATGAATCGTTAACGATCCATACAAGCATTATGGAAAAACATATACAAAGCGAGAAAGAGATAAAATTAGATTGTGTATGTTCTAATTTCATTATTTTTAAATAAAATTTAAGTTGTTAAAGAAATATTATTTATAAATATTTTTTTTACAATTTAAATTATATTAAAAACAAAACAATACTTTTAATTACCTTACTAAAACTAATGATACTTTTTGTTTGGAAAAAGCTTTTGTTACGGATCTTTTTGGGATTTTTAAAGTTTCTCATTAATGCACTAAATTGGTAAAAGTACGATCAGTTACTTGAAAATGAATGTCAACTTGAAAAGTAAACACAAACAATAAGGCATAAATATTAAAATATAACAAGAATCAATATAAAAGGCAAAACTAATCATCATACACAAAGTGATTAAAACGTTAGATACGAGTATGTTACTGAAAATGTAAATTTATGAAAACCAGTAAAATTTCAAATTTAACTGAGTTTTATAAATTTATAGATTTATTGTGTTATATGGCTATCGTGGCGCCCTGGAACCGCAAGACGCGATTGGTTATTTGTTCAATTTCTACTCAGAGGAATTATATTTAAATTATTTTAATTTCTCTAGTCTGGTAAGACAACAATACCTTGTATTCGGGCAGAAAGCGGCTTCTTTCGATCTGATTACCCTGTTATGCGGAATAAAGCATGAAGCTGCGTAGATTCATACTCTATTACTATATTTTAATCATTCTAAAATATGTTTCACAAATATATTCTATGTACAGACATAATTTTTACAGTTTTATAACAGTATAGATTTAAAATCAAAAATCAAATCAAAATATACTAGGTAGGTAATGACGTATACCCGTAACATAGGTAAATAAATTTTGGTATAAAAAATTTAATAAATTTAATTTTTAATACCAAAACATATATACTCTTTAATAATAAAAACTCTTGGATTTAATTTCAATATAGAAACATTTAATTTGAACTTAGCGTAATAATTTAACGAAAATTCTAGAGTAATATTAAGTCTAACAAAAATAGAACATTCTTTCAAAAAATTAATAGTAAATCATCTATATCCTTTTTTAGATAAAAACTAAAAAAAATTGATCGTTGCAGGAGTCAAACCCGCACGTAGTTAAGCCATATTTATCTAGTAATAATGGTAGTTCTTTTGTAGTATTCTTATGTGCATGTTATGTTAAATTTTTATACGTTGTTTTTTAAATGTTGAATGCTGTAGAGATCTGATAATTTCGGAGAATAAGCGGAGTCAATTTGGCTGATCGGATCCGCAACGAAGAGATACACATAAAGGCAGGTTATACCTGTTATAGTAAAAATGGAGAAGAACGGGCTCAGGTGCACTGAGCACGTTGAGAGGATCACTTTAAAAGCATGAGAAGCCTCATCATGCCCTCTGCATGTATGAAGAGGTCAATGACTGTGGACGAGGCGAAAGAAGTACGCAGGAACTGTAGAGTTTGGCGCTCCGTTCTCTCTGACTATACCGCTGGAGATAAAGCGTGAAGATAAGTTATATAAAAATGGTTTTCTTTTCCTAAGTGTGTGATTAACGCTTTTAAATTTTTTTTAAAATAATATCCCGTATTTTTTAATGTTACAACGTTATTTTATTTGAACGATGTTTTGTCGCTAGTTACGTGTAGCGCAACCAGTAAAATAACTGGTAAATTATAATTATAGTTAAACCATTTTAGAATATCTAACACATTTAAATATGATGTAAGTACATACCACAAAAACAGTAAGATATAATTAAACTATTAATTTCCTTGATGTATTTCTTACTTTACTTGAATTATATGTATATACTTTTATTATGGTCAAATTACACTGAATGAGTCCCCGTAAATGCGCTAATAACGCATTGCGTAGTGACGTGTATATGTATGTCAATTTATATAAACATGGATCTCAAGCCATGGTAGTGTGTGTTTTATTAAATTAATATACGTTTTTTGCATTATTTTAAAAAAATATTAGCTTTCTACACTACTTTTCTATATAAACTATAAGTGTGCCATGTTTCATGCTGCTCCGTCTGCGTAATTTTTGTAAAAAGGGGTCCAAAGTTTTTGCTTCACGTATTTATATATAGATTAGTTATATTATAAATATATTATGACATTAAATAAGTATTTTGTACTAAAGTTATTCTTTACCTACATTATAAAAGATTTTATTTATTCAGCTTCTTAACTTTTATTACTTTCGTCATTAATAATACAAATTTAAATAATACTCTGAAAAATTCCAAACACAAACACAGATACACCTTAAACTTACAAAGCGTACCTATTCAAAGCTTTCTTGTATTATGAGAGGAGGGTTATGTTTTGTGACTATCGTGAGATCACAGAACGTACGCGAAAAAATAGTATGCCGAAATTGGTATTTAATCAAGGATTATTGTGTAAATAGTATATAATGAGTACAAAATTGAAATATTATTTTCGTTTCTTTTAAAGTTATGATATGGACATTCTGTAGAAATAACAAATAATAAAATATTAAAAATAATAAAATATTCTGAACCTATAGAAAAAATGTGTGTGGAACGGATTTGTTGAAAGAGAACGGAGTGTCTTAGCACTAGGTTCTCAGGTTCCCTCTGCCTACCCTGCTATATGCGGGATACAGCGTGAAGTTGAAGTTATAGGAAAAATAAAGATCTAATTTCCGGGCTTTTATATGTTTTATTTTCCAGTAAGTGACAGAGGCGTCAGGTTTTTTTTTAGGTCTATACAAAGGAGGAATTTATGTTTCTTATTTCAACAGTTTTTACTAACGTAAATACAAAATAAAATAAGTTGCTATTGTAAGCAAATTATGAAGTAACGCTTAAATAATTACACACGAAATGAATTACGTTGTTTTTGAATTTACTATTTAAACAAAGTTTAATCCAATAACCGAGCGATTTTTGAAAACACGCTGTTTGTAGAGACTATAATTTTGTTTATTACGGGCCTCTGTTAATTTAATTATTTGTAATAGAAATATATAGCTCCTATATTTTATTATTTATTAGTAAAAAAATACCTATGAAATATGTTTACTTAACTTCTTAAATGTTTATAATTTGTCTGAACAATGTTAAAATCTTTACCTTCCTCAATATTACAAAAAAAAAAATCTATGAATTTAGTAGCAATATCTATACTGTTTAAAAGAAGTTAAAAGGGGGTAAATAAAATAAACATAACTATTTTAATGTTTTTACTTAAGAATAGTAACACATAGTAGATAAATACAAAACTTATTCTATTAATATTGACAGCACAAATACGTTTAAAAATCTAATTAGTCTTTTTTCAAGATTAAACTTAAAACAATACGTCATTGCAGCAGTACAAGAAACATCAAACCTAGCTCACATCTACATATCTACTAATAATGAAACTAAATTACAGACTCGTACAGTCATCTTACAGCCTTCAATTAGAATAAAGCCTTACAAGATACATCTAATATGAACATTGATTAATTATGTAACTAATTTTATTAACAGTCATTAAGCAAATGCTACGAAGTATCAGCGGCCGCTGGAGCGAACTGTATAACAGATGTGTGACGAACTATAGGCTCGACGGGCACATATTCCACATGAGGGATTAGTTTACGTTTTCGGGGTGGCAAGGAAGAGGGAGCAAGCGTCATAATAGTCATCATGGGGCTTATCACAGGTGGCGAAGGAGACGGCGTAGGCGAGGGTGGTGTAGGCAGCGGAACCGCCTGCAAAGTCGGGACCGGGCAGGGAGGGGACGGCGGGGAGCTGGGAGGGGTTGGAGGTAACTGCTGCAGGGCCGCTTCAACGATATCACACATAACGTTTCCATTTACCACCATCGGAACCGTATACTGGGCCGGCGCCGGCGCTCGTGGAGTCTCCGACCCATGCTCTTTATATATATGGGCCTCCATTTGTTTTTTAGTATTAAACGTACCATCACATACCGTACAACGGTAGCATCGCTCACCGAAATGTTGGAAGCGGTGCAGCTTTAATACGTGATTGTAACCAAAATCACGGAGACATATCTCACAAGTGTAGGGCCTCTCTCCGGTGTGAGTGCGCGAGTGCACTTTTAATTGTTTCGAGCACGTGAAGCCCTTCCCGCAGCCTGGAACCGGGCAGCGGTAAGGCTTTTCGCCGGTGTGCGTGCGGAGGTGAATCACTAACTGTCCCGACTGGATAAATGTCTTGTGGCAATGCGGGCAGGCGTGCGGCCTCTCGCCTGTATGTATTCTAGCGTGACGGTGTAGTTTACCGGAGTGCTCGAAGGCCGCCCCGCACACTCCGCACCGGTACGGCCGCTCCTTCGTATGAATTCTTCGGTGAACTTGAAGATTTTCTTTAACACTGAACATCTTGTGGCAGTACTCGCACTCGAAGGGGCGCTCGCCGGTGTGAGTGCGGTAGTGGCGCACCAGACGCGCCGGCACGGCAAACGTCTTGTGGCACACATCGCAGCGATGGGCATCGGCTGCGACCCGGTGCGAGCGCGTGTGAGCGGTCAGGGCGCTCCGGGTGGAGAGCCTCAGTCCGCATTCCTTGCACTGATGTTCGCGTTCCTCCTCACCTGCCGGACAAGACGAGATGTGTTCAATCGTAGGCGAATTATACATCGTTTAATAATCGTATTACATTAACTAGTTAGGGCCTTGGCTGTTGACGTATTATTCCGCCGGCCGACCACAGCACAATGTCTGTTGTGGATGGTATGCGCGATCAGGAATATCAGGATGCACATACTACGGCCAGATAGGGGTGCGGTTAGGAAGGGGGGAGCGCGGAACGAGGCGAAGTGAATGTCCTCTCACAGCACGTGGAGGCCCGCACCGCGGTTTCGAACGGTTCGTGCCGCGGTGGGCCTCCACGTGTTTGGGCCAGCGACCCCGTATCCGCACTGTACCGCACCCCGCACCCACCCGCGCGGTCCGTCCCCACTTTCGTTATATCCTCAACACTCGTATATAAATATTTTATATTTCACTTTCAACAAACTATTTTATAAAAAATTAAGTAAAAAATAAATGTACTATAACAAGAATATAAAATAAATCTAATAATAATTTTCAGTGTGTAGGATTTTAATACTTAATAATTGAAAACGAATAAGGTGAGAAATACATTGCTTATAAATACACTTATAGAACTCTACAACGCCGCCTCCTATTTTATACAAGAGTTACTGCATAATAAATGTCATTATTTTAATTTAGGGTTAGGTCATTATTAAAAAAAAAACGATTTCAACAATTAGTATAGATATGCAATGAAATAATGATATTTGTCTCACCTATCATAATGATTGACGATGATTTGTAACAAGCGGTTCAATGGCGTCAGTGTTGGTGTAGGTTGGGAGTGTGGAACTCACTGGCGTGAACACGGGCGCCTCACAGACGGTCCGCGGCTGAATGCGGAATCCGCGAGCTCTCGCAGCTCGCTACGTAGCCCGTACACTGTACAGGCAGCGCATTTGTCCTCCGCTCTCCTCTACGTAGGGTCGCCATTCGTTTTAATTGTTAGGATAGTGCAGTTAACTCTATATGACAATTTATTATTTCAAACATTGTTAGTAAAACAGTAGTAACATGTGAATAAATGTACAAACAACACATGTAGAGTCAATTCTCCTTTTAGGGATCATATATCTTTGTAATTTTTTGAACTTTACGTTAAATTTTTATGAAAATACAAATAATAGGCGATTATAATTTTATACTTATCATGTTTATATAGAATATAAAATTAATACTGATTTATTATGTAACTTAAAACTCGAAAATTGATTCTATAGTTTCACAAAAGATAGCATAAAACGTGGTCATCATAATTTTACACGATACGCACACTACTGTTTGCCGTGTCGATACCATAAATATGTATGTGTGCCTGTGTAATGACATTACTGTCACAAAACAGAACTATAATATATGTATATTAGTAATATTATTAATATGTTATGGAAATTATTAATTAATAATATATATTGCTTCGGTTATATTTATTACCAACGATTAATAAAAAGCCTAGGCTATATTTAAAATATTCATAACATAGAGCTAGAGACGTTTCATAGAGCCGCTAGGTAACTTTAATATTTTTGTGTTTTAGTATAAATTAAACAAGAGGTAAATCGCAAATAGTGCATACTCGCTCAAAAAGTAATAATACACGTATGTTGTATAACGCGTACTATATGTATACGATATACGCGACCGCGGCTTTGTTGAAGGTTGGAGGGCAGCGGAGCGCGGGCGCGGCGCGGAAGGGGAAACACGTGGAGGCCCACCGCGGTTTCGAAACGCGTGTGAACTCTCAGCTTGAGTGCGCGTGCGTGGCTCGTCGTTGTCGGCCACCTCACCTCCTCCCGCACTCTTCTATTTTGTCTGTCTAGGACAATATGTTACAAAGTTTAATTTTATATTGTCAAACTTACTTTTTATGTCTCTACATTGTTTTCTATACATTGAACTCTACTAAACTATTACGTAATTCCCGTATCTTGGAAAAATAAATTACTATGATAATATAAATATAATAACCTTCTTTATTATTATTGCAAAAATTTTTCAATACTAACTAAACATATTTTATATGAGTATGTTTATCTGAAGACTTTCTAATAATAAACATATTATATATGTTCATCATCTATATAATATAAAGATACCAGTATCAGATAGAAATGCTTCATGCGCTGTGCTTCAAGATGAAGCCTTCAATTTTTCGGATCGATAGCAAGGAAAGTGGTTCCGAGATTTTCACTTTTCACGCTTACAAAGGAAATATATTTTTGGTATTTGGCAGTATAAATATTATGATAATTATAACATTTATAAAAGTATTGATTTAATAACTGTTCGAAAAATAACTGAAGCTTTCAGTAGTTATAATATTTTTTTTCAATGGTAAAACTGTAGCACAAATTAAATAATAAAATTCCAAGCACATAAAATACATCACTCAAATAATACCTATTATATTTTTAAAATATAAAGGATAAATGAGTTGCAATACGATGTGTTAAAAAATAATTTATTTTACTTTATAATTATTACTTAAATATTTTAAGCAATATTACAAATTTAAGGGACTCATTTGAAAGATGACAAATGAATGGCCTATGTCTACCACAATGTTTTACTATTGTCAGTTGCTCACCAAAAGTTGGATTGTGTTGAGAGTTGTGAGTTGTGACCTACTCTACGGTTATTTACTATTCGTTAGCTGTTATTTGACATTGGCTTGTACTTTGAATTCTATCTAAATATTAATAAATTGGTTTATAGAACATTCTACACTTAAATCAAGTTAAAAAAGTATATTTCTCGCAAATAATTTTAGAAATAGAGTCTCATTTTTTTATTTTACGATGTTTTATGATTAACTTGGTTAGGTTTGTGACTAAGTTATTATAAAAATTTTAACGTTAAAAATCAAATTATTTGTATAATCAACTATCGAGAATTATCCTTTTATGAACAAAATATTGCTTCACGAGATTCTAATGATGTTTGTATTTAATGTCTTATGGTAATATACTTTTCAATGACGTTATATCGTATATACAAATATGAAATCATATTTCGCAACCAGTATTTGCTAAAAATATATACTTATTACATTTTTGATTGTAAAAATGGTTCAATCTCCATAAAAGTCAACACATATCAGGCACGGCCATCTTGGATGTAATTTTCTAACTTCTGATTAATGATATATTATATTTTTTGCTTTGCAAGAACTGAACATAATAAATAACACAAAAAAATGTTATTACATACACTTTTATATAAATATAAGGCTAAGCTTCAAAAAAGTATACATGTTTTAATGAAATAAAATTTCGTCAAATAATCGTTCAATTTATGCAAAATAAAATTTGACATTTTCCTCATGTCTATCTTATATGTATACATTGAAAACTATATTCTATCTTAAAATCTTATTTTTAAGCTACAAAATTCTTTAATTATTTGTTAATTGAACTACACGTATTTATACGGAGGTATCTATGTATGTTTTAAACAAACAATAGATAATTTAAAATACAAAATGCAAGCGTTAGCCAAAAAACTTCTTACTTCAGCATTGTGAAATTTAAATAATATATAATAAGACAAATAGGTATATGTAAAGTTATAATTTTATCAAATATGTATATTTGGCATAAAATAGATATTAACAATAATTCGATGTAAAATTGAAGATAGATCTGAGCACTAGATTAAAGTAATTATAAAACCACGCGATGACGCAATAGATTGATTTCGGTAAGATTTTGTAATTGAGGCAGGTTAGTACATGCATTCTAACCTATTAAAGCATCTATTGAAAACGCTTCCCCTTTTAAGGGTGTGAGCGCCATGTTAAAACCAAATCGACTGGTTCGTCATTCGTGGAGAAAGAATATAGGGTGCACGGGCGCGGGAGGGTGCAAGCGGGCGGGCGCGGGGCACGGGCGGTGCGCGCGGGGCGAGGCGGCGACACGAGCTGCACGCGGTCAGCGAACGTTCGAAACCGCGGTGGTGAGGCCACCGGCGCGTGCGGCTCGCGCCCGATTCAACCTTCCTCAACGCAACCGCAACTGACCCGCGCCACGCCGCTCCACGGACAACTACCGCGCCATCGCGCACCGACTGCTGACTGCCTCGTCTCAACACCTTGTAAGCTTAGGTTCCTGAGGAAAATCACTATTTAGAACTGCAAATTCTCCTATAATTATTCGCTCAGATAATAGGTACTTGTTATAAAATATTTTATTTATGCATAATCTATTAAAATTAGTTGTTTAATGTTATAAAATTGAAAATCTAGTATATCTATATAATCTGTTTTGCAAGATTACACAAAATATTAATAGTACATTTTAGTCTCAAGCCTGCCTTGAGTCTCAAGTCTGCTCGCAAGAATGATTTTTTGTTTTATTTTATATGTTCTTCACTGTTCGATGCTGAGGTTAGAAGCCCTCACCCTGAGCTCTGGGGCCGTGGTGCACTGCACCACCTGGCCGTATGATAGCTACGCCACTGCTGTTAACCCAAAACTGACACGTTCGTAGAATTAATTATATTTTATGGATGGATTGCTAAGGAGTTTCTTCTCTACATTTTTAAACTTAATTTCTGGATTCTTTAACTTTGGAGTCGTTAAAATTTGTAAGTTGTGCCATTTTGAGTACCAACCATTTATTAAAAAAAGCATAGACGATTTACTTATAGATAATATAACAGATTGGTAAAAAAACTACAAAAAAATACACAGGAAGGCGTATAGATTTATCTAGTCGTTTCCTTCGGACTAATAATAATACAAGTATCTACTACGTATAAGAAATATTATAGATTACCTACATACAATGCTAGATAAATAGATTACGCAACGCTTCTATCTTTATGATGCATGTTACATCGTATTGGATTTCATTTGTAATGCCTACTTATAATCTACCATGTGCATGAATGACTTCGACCGCGGTGTATTATTCCATTCCACTTTGATTAAAATAGTTTATTTTACAACTATTCTATTATTCCTCTGGTTACGCTTCATTTGGAGAAAAATCCAATATAAATAATAGTTAAAAGAATAGCTACCTATATTTAAACCTACTGCAATGTTTTGACGTTTACTGATTTACTTATGTTTCATATTTTCATTGTTATTGCGGCGACCTTCAGTGTCGTCATGTAACTTTTAGATATGAATACATAGTACATACAGTTTAAATGTCATATAACAAAAATATATGTGTTTATTAATAATAATTGACCTTGGTTAATTTAGAATTATTTGCACTTAGCTATTTGAATCCGCAGAAGTTGGTTATAAATTTATAAATGTGTCTATTTTTACACAATTTACTTTCCTAACTAATTTAAAATAATTTAAATAACAATTCAAAAAGATACTTCCGAGGTTACCTCATAGATAAAAAGGTGATAAATTATAAATTTCAGATATTTTTATACTATCTGATATTATATCTTACTTATAAGATAAAGAGCCGTTATCAAAATTTTTACATTGTATTGTCTCGTAGAATAGACCTATTTAAAATTTTTAAATAATTTGATTCGGTGCATAAGAGATAAGTTATAAATAGATAAACAAGATAAAAATAATTAAATTGTAATTTAAACTCAGTTGTATTTTTAAAGTTGAAATCACTAGTTCAATTTTTCTTAAACAATCTAAAAGATATAAGAAAAATATCGTATCTATGGTAATAAACTTAACCAGTAAAGTATTACAAATTGTTACCTACATACTGTTTTTATATATTCTAAATACAGATGCACTACAGTTAGGCGGTAGGTGTTTAATGTAAACAGAATTAAGTAGTTATTGAAACGCTTTGTGTTGTTTGCATTATTGAGTTACCTGTACTATGGAAATATGTCGCACCCAACTTTTATGTTATTATTTTATTTCTATTATCAAAATTCCCAGTATATTCCAGATACTAACGGTAAGAAATAGAGCAAAATCTATGGACACTGGACAGTATATAAATTTATGTAACAATGGAAATAAAATTTTAATTATAATAGCATTAAAAACAAATTATTATTTCTGAATGTGGTTTATTTTGAAACTTGAGGACCTAGTGTTCAGACACTGTTAAGTATATTTTATATTACGTTTACTCATAACCAGATATAACTTTAAAATACTTATTCATTAAATTAAATACCCGGACAATATACATTAAGAGTGTTCAATATACATTAACACTAGGTTCTCAGGTTCCCTTTGCCTAAAATACAACATGAGTAAAAAAAAAAGTGGTCCTATACTTTACTTTTATTATTACTATATATATCAATTTAGTTATTGTACAATTTGCTTTACCTAAGATAACATATTAAATAGGTCTCTTTAAATAAATAATACTGTCTATAGAATTGAAAATTTTGTTAAAAAAAATTATGTCTAGTCATAAAAATTGTCGAATAAAAATATACGTTGTATGATTTTTTGAAACTCGGGCTATACGATTGTAATCGTACTTCGAAAAAATAACAAAACGCCAACGGAGTAATTTATAGTCGTATGTAAGTCATTCACATACTATGTAGGCATGAAGAGCATCCACAATAGGTTAATGTTTGGTTTTGTTCATAGCAACCAACTTGAGTCGATTATTTGGTGGGTAGGTAGGTACTTTGTGACTAAGTGCAGTGCCCCTATACTCTTAGGCATAAGCTTTATTTTTTATAACAATATTTTAACAACCCAATAAAAAAATGTAGGCACCATTATGTTATAATAAAATATATTTGTATTGCCTCCGTTTGTACATTAAAATACTCCTATCTTTAATATCGGTAATGTAAAATTATACTTATGTCTGGTAAGTTGTTTGGATAAACATTACAGTGCAGCGTATGCGCATTTCAGTTATTTATTTATAGACAATATAATACAAAGTAGGAAAATTATATAAGTAAAGGGGAGTCATCGACCCGTTACCGACACATGTTCGGTTTGCCATGCTTTGAAGACTATCGCGCCAAGCGGTGAACGACCGACCTCGTGATCGCGGTGCAAGGTAATAATTGTTACACGTGCATCAAGGGCTTCTAACTAAATATAATAATTATGAACATAATACAAAGTTTCCTTTTTCCTGAGTTTACTTGACCTCATGACTTTCCTCCTGCAATAATTATGATAAGAAAAAAATATGTAGAGTGCATTCAGAGATAATGAAGAGTGGGTGATTACAACGGATGTGTTCAGACAGTTTTAGTGGGTGTTATTTGTGTATAGTGTTTTAGGCTGCAGCTTGCACTCGTTATTTTATATTAATAGCCTACTACAGATATATATTTATATAAACTAGTAGATAAAAACATATATAGGGAACCAGAGAACCTAGTGTTAAGACACTCCATTCTCTTTCAACAATTCCGTTCCCCACTTTCCGCCGAATTGAGGCATTGTGTGTTGAGTGGCGGAACTGAACGCCGCGCTTTGCCTTGTTACCAAACCCAAGAAATGAAAATACTAAATTTTACATTTCCTGGAGTGGGAATCGAACCCACAACCTGTCGCGTTTACAGTCGCACGTTTGTGCCTCTGCGCCACGACAGGCGCAAATAAGTATTTTTATTTTGAGGAGTGCGCAATGCATTTGTTTGCTACCATTGCACTAAAGGAATGCGTGTTCTTAAAAAAGTTACCTAAATTAAATCTTGAATTGATATTGTTGCACGCCTTATATATTTTTTTACTGGCAGTGACATATCATTTTACGTTTAGAATGTATTTCTTCGGTTCTACTAGATAAATTGGCTTGACTTTTATTACTTCATACGCAATTATTCTAAAAGAACTGAAAATGTAGTCACATGTGATGTGACTGGTATCTTTTGTCTTATTTGGTAATATCGCGAATATGTCAGATTGCTAAAATATAAATAAACTAGAGTAAATGTAAGTCAGCAATAACTGTTAATTTAAAATTTAATTGAAATAATTTAATTGATTTTAGTAGTGTTAATGTTTTAACAGTAAATAAATACACTGTGAAAATTAATTTTGCCAAACTATAAACCTATCACTACTATATTATAAAAATATCATCTGCAAAAAAAATGTAAGAGCCACACTTAAAAACTGGCGATTACTAATCCTCTGTAAGCATTTTATTTTCAACTTTTAAAATAAATACCACTAAAAGATACGACAATTTTCGACGCTCAAGCATTTATATGTTGATGTGTATCCCTGGTTTGGAGGTGACTTTGAAACATGCTTTGAACGTCGAATGCATTTAATATAAATAATCATCGTCAGTTACATTTCTTGTAAATACTAACCACGATGACAATCTATTATAAATTTAATATATGCATAAATATAAATGAATATAAATTAGTATACCTGATTAGAAATAAATGATACAGTTCTTTATTTTAAAATCACATTAAAATATCAACTATTTGTAAAATAGTAGATTGCGTACTTAGTTTTTACTTTATTAGAAAAAGATTTATAAAAAACAAGGATTTATGCAAAACATTTCTTGTTCCCCCTTGAAATAAAAATAGGTGTCGCTAACTTAGGTTTCCGCAATGTGATTAGATCACAAATTGCAATTGCATTCAATTTGTTGATTTAGGTACGTTTTATAACAATAATAAAAATTATTTAGAAACAAAACAGTTCTCGAACATTTGACATTCTGGTTTGACCGCAGTGTTTTCGACCTTTTCCAAGAATTTGCATACGTGATATTTTTTACACGCGGCCTCGGCCCTCGGTTAGCCGAGAGACATTTTTTTAAAAGAAAATTACAATAACATGAAATCTTGAATAAAATAAATATTAAAAACGTAATATAATAAGCATTACAAACAAAATTGGCCTGGAAGTAGTTAAATAAAACTCTATTCTTTTTTTTTATTTCTTGGCTATTTATGATTTATCTATCATAATGCTCGCGTATGTGTAACTGTACAAAAAATCCGATCAGATCGGACATTTTTATTTTATTTACTGATAGAATTTACACTTTCTGTCTTCTCTTGCACGCAATAAGTCATGGTGAATACATATATTGCTAAAGAATTTCGTCACTGTCTGAATTTAATTTTTATAATAAAGTTATATCATAACTGTAGTATATAACTATTGTGACTTGAACAAGGCTTGTTGATTGTGATTGTTGATGTTTTGATTTTTTCTATTGTTTTATGTTGGTTTCTTTATTGTTGGTAAAAGGGCCTAAGTTTTCAATATTAAAGAAAATTGAAAACTTAGACCCTTTTACCAACAGATTTAATAAATTTAATATAATTTTGGCACAATAATTTTGAGGTTTAATTTGATTTTTATTTTAAAAATATATTTTAATAACTCACGGGATATTGTCTATTGGAAATCTGTAGTCAATGCCAAAGATAAAAACGAGCAAACATAAAGTTTAACTCTTCATTTTTAATCTGTTGAGTTAGGACGGCTAATTGGGGCTACAAGTTTCGTATTGACAGATAGATAATTTATAATACTGGAAATGTTTTTCTTGAGTTTTATTATTTATAATTGTTTAAGGAGGCGGCTTTGAAATTTAGAGATTTTAGAGAATAAAATTATTTATAGTGCATGTGTTTTAAAAGAGGCATACAATTTAAAATTTAAACTAACATGGGAGGCGGGGATTTGGTAATTATTCTCAATATTATGAATTATTTTAATGACCAAAAGTAGAGTATAAGTAAAATATTATAAATTATAAATTAAATATTTGATTTTATAGAATACAAAAAAAACTTGGCATCCAAGTACATATAAAAATCAAGAACGTGTATGGAAAGCGGAGCAAGCAGCAGCAGAAGAAAAGAAACGAATTTTGGAATTACAACGAGAACGAGCTGAGGAGAGAGATCGCGAAGAGTTGAATGAGTTGGCTAAGCCAAAGTCTAAAGATGATCGTCTTCATTGGATGTACGATGTAAGTACGACATATGAAGGCAAGATATTTATAAACAGTGACAAGCTAATTCCTATTCGTTTATCTTTTATTACTAGGTTTTTATTTCACAACTTTTTACTCTTTATATTTATGTGTATGAGGTTTTATAAATATAAAAATAATTTATTGCTTAATATCATATTTTATAGAAACCTGATAAAAAGGCTCAGCAAGAAGATTATTTGCTGGGAAAAGCAATTGATAAGAATTATGATCAAAGTGGGAAATCAGAGAATGATATACCAGCTGTATCTCGCAGAGTTGTGGGTTCAAGTATGCTTGCATCAACAGGTGATGTTCAAGTAGATTTAGCTAGAAAACTCAGAGAAGATCCTTTGTTGATGGTAAAGGAAAGAGAAAGGGCTGCCCGGGCTGCATTATTAAATAATCCAGTGCAAAGACGGCGACTTACAGAATTGTTACGGAAAGAACAGGTAAAACACTTATTTGGTGTAATGTAGGACATATCACAATTTGGCTTATAAAATATGACATAGTATAACAATTGCTTATTAATAACTATTAAGTTATTATATTGTGTGTAAAATAGCTTATTGTGGTATATCTTTATTCTTTATTGCACTTTGTAAGAAAAGTGAATACAATATGAACAGTATTGTTGGCAAAGGTGGACTTCTGTTATAAAAATTTCTTTCAACCAAGCTAACCTATGAGTATGAGAGCAAAATTAAAACATTTGCAAATATAATATATATGTATATATGTATATCACACCTTTAGAATTATGGGTCGACTAAATAAAACAAGAATATAAATTAATATATAATTTGAAAAAAAAAACGATTTCTTTTCAAAGAACTTAAATGTACATTTCTATATTAACGGTTCTCAAAAATTCATATTTTTTAAATAGGTCTCTATAATTCTAAAGGTGCAATGTATACCATGAAAGGAACTATATTTATTAAAAATTTTATTTCTATTTAAATAATTTATATTAACCACTTGCACTAAAAAGATGTGCCATGCACATTGAAACAGTTTGAGGAAATTCAATTCAATCAAGAAGTTTATTTCTAGTGCAAGTGGCTAACAATTTAATTTTACACAAAAAGCCATATATATTTTACAATATTTATATTACATGTATGTCTTTACTTTTTTAAAAATGTGGCAGTATGCTTCAATAATTTCATAGAATAAAAAAAGTGCATCAGCATCATTGTGAGTTATTGATATAGGAATTTGATTTATCCCATTAAGTGCGGTGTGTCAGTTGGTTGCGTTTCAGTTATTGTCAATTTCAAACTGACAATAAGTGAAGCATCATGCTGAACTATTACATTTCAATTTAATACAAATATATTAAATTTTATTAAAGAAAATAATTCAAATATATAATTATACATTAGAATTTAATAGTGAACTGACTATGGATATATTCATTTCTTATATAAGCTAAATAAAAAAATATTAAAGCCTATAATTGCTATAGGTAGTTAGAGACCAATGTGGTGGGGTGGTGCAGTATCTAACTGCCAACATAGTTGGTTTTTGGTTCATGGAGGCCCATAGAACATGATTTGATTAAATCATTTTCTTGCTTTTGATTTTTTTGATTTCTTTGCTCTCACACCAAACATTTCACAACTCATCGATTATAGTACTTTAGGACTAATCAGACGTATTAAATCTTTGCTCTTGTAAGACATAATGCGGGTATAAGTTCCACCACATAACAAGGAATGCCTTGAAGTCTGGCGAAAAGTGGAGAAAGGAATATATGCAAATTAGGTTAGAATAGATAGCCGTATGTATATCTTTATTTTTATTTTACGATTCTTTTTCTACCTATTATTTTCTTTTAAAGGATCAGAAAAATTCTGTGAAAAGTGAAAAAAAATCTAAGAAAAAAGGTAAAGATATAGACAACTTGTTATTGGAGAAGCTTAACTCTTTAGGTGGTGAAAAGGGATTGAATATTGCCAAATTGCTTGAGTCTGATGATTCTAGTTCAGATAGTTCTTCTGACGAAAAGAGTAAAAAGCATAAAAAGAAAAAAAGAAAGAAGAAGAAGTTAAAAAAGAGCAAGGAAGACTCCGACATAGATACTTCTCACAAAAAAAAGAAGGCAAAGCATAAAAAGAAAGATCAAAAAGATGATACTGTATCAGAGTATGAAGAAAAGGGGAAAAAATCAAAACATAAACATAAAAGAACCTTCGTACTCAAAGAAAAATCTTCAAGTGACAGCGGTGATTGCAGGCTGCTCCACTTGAAAAAAGTAAGAAAAGATCCATCTCCGCAGAGAAAAAGATCTGACAGAAACAAGGAATATTATCGAGACGAAAGTAGAGACTCCAAATACGTAAGAAAGCAAAATTATGAAAATAGAAAAGATGGAGGAAGAGAAGAAAGAAGCAGAAGCGATAGGAATGAAGGTAGAAGTCAAACAACAAATAAAAAGTCAGGTCTTAGTGAACAGGAGAAAGCTGCCAAATTAGCCGAGATGGCTGCCGCTGGGGCTGAAAGGGAAGTCCAGCGGGGCAAGCGTGTTGCTGAACAACGTATAGAAAATGCCTCAGAAAAGATTTTGCCTAGATATCATTCATCACGAAATGAAGCGCGTGCTTTACCAGACTCACTTGAGAGTCGCATTCATTCAAACAGACATTACATACAACGAGGCCAACGTCACATGAATGAACATTTTGCTCGACGACAGTGAATAAATAAAAAATATAAGCTAGTAGTAAATAAGTAAATAAAATATAACTCAATCATTTTAAACGTTGATTTATTTTATGTAAATTATATTAGAAATTAAAGAAATACACAAATACATTTAGTAATAACCGAAATTAAAAATTAAATCTGATACAATAATTCCATGGTTGTATATTATTTCTAAGGTGTTTAAATGAATTAAAGCCGATGTTCCTACACGTCTAGTCAAGTGGTATCTTCTCTCTAACAATCTGCAACGAAAGTAACAAAATATTAAACCTTGTACAATAATTTTATATAAAACATACAAATACATAGTAAATCCTTTTTAAGGTGATCTCCCAGGGTCCACCTAAAAATGCGTTGAAGACGTATTGTGCGGTAAAGAGATTAAATCTAATTTACATTAATTTGTAATACAAATATTTCAAATTTTGAGTTTTGAGTGTAGTGTAATAACTAATTTTTGTTTGGAAATATTTATTTACATCACTAATTATAAGATTTTCGACATCATTTAACTTATACTTTTACTTGAAGTGATCCTGCGCTTTAGGTGCTTTAGCGCAGAAGCTATATAACGTCTTAAAGCTTCAACGGGGGTGATAATGCCTGGACATGTGACTGTCTCATCTTTGTCTTTATCAATATTACTTAAGAGTACTAATTCTTTTTTGTGTTTAACTCATTTGTTAGTTATCTTTAAGTGATTGAGTTTCCTTCGGTGCCATAATGGAAAAATATAAAGGAAAATCATGGTTAACAGGTTCTTTTTCCTACATAACATCGTATTTATGAAACATGTATTCTTGATACAATTTTGAATGGTTTTACGAATTAATTGCTTCACATTGCTTTAGAATCACATCATCCACATTCAAAAGTCGTTTGCTATCAGAGCCATAAATGTCTTTAAGATAGCGTTGTGTTAGCCTGTAAACTTGTTTAAGGACCTAAGAAAGAGGCGTATTAAATGGAATGATAAATAGTGTTAAGCGTTTAGAAATATATAAAAATATGTTTCAAGATGCAGGGACTCATGTAACATAACGTATAATGCGTGACAGCCTTAGAAAAGTTTTACTGTATGTACTTTAATTATATATAGGATGACTACAATGAACAGTTAAGGGATTCAGAGATGTCATTTGGTGTTTATTGAAAAAAAAAATGCAAATTATGTTTTATTTGTCAACCTACTGAAAATCTAACTCTAGTATTTTTCTGCACTTTTGTATGTTAGTATAGATAAACACTGCGTCGTTGCTAAACGAATCAACCTTTCCCTAGCAACACCAGTATAGCATTATCGTAATCTTAACATCATCATCATCATCAGATCGAAAAGAAAATGGCTCAATCAAGTCATTGGCGATTGGCTAGTTTAGAAATGCATTAGAGAGATATGTAGTTTTGATACCTCGGCGCACATCCCTGCGTATATAGGATCAGTGTCCCAAGGCCCGCGTTCGGGCAGAGGGAGCGCGCGGCGGCGTAGTTCCGCCACGAGCTCGCTCACATCCATGATGGGGATCGGGTCGAGCGCGCGTGCCATACCCGCCAAGTACTCCACGTAGTGCATCCTGCAAGAAAATACCTCGTAAACACACCTCTATCAGGCCCCGTTTGTAGAGGCCGTCGAGTGAGCCGTAGGGGCGGGGCGGAGGACGCAATGCGGCTCGACGCACTAGTGTTTCTAAGTCATCCACTCCCAAGATCGGCAGCGGGTCCACCCTCTTCCCTCTCACCAACCGGCTCAAATACTCCAAGTAATGGTTCCTGGAACAACACGCCGCACTGACCACCGCCTCATCTTCAACGCACCCCTTATATATACATCTTCGGCGCACTAACAGATATTAAAAAGCGTGGGATGACACTTAAAGGTGTATGTGTTGTATGTATGCGTGTGTATGAGTGTGTTGCTATTATAACGTCTTAAATAGAAGAAGTTAATCTGTGGGTACTTGTATGTACTTACTTGCAGAGTCCAGCCTGTTTGGGTTGCACTTCACTACCACAGGTAGTATCTATAAGGCCAGTAGGAGTCTCTCGTTGCAGTTGTATTGGGCATCTATTGTTGTTAATGTCCACTGCTTCTGTTTCATATGTAACGTTATTCATCTGAAATATATTAATATTTAAGATGTAAGTGGAAAAAAATTGCAATTTATTATACATAATTTATAAGCAAAAAAAAATAATATCAATCAACCTACTTGTAAGAGTGTTTGCAGTTCATGTGGTTCCTTATCACGAAGGTAAAAGAGACAGTTACGTGGATGGTGCGCGTGGAGACCAAGCTTGGCGCAGTATTCGCTGAGTCCACATCGAGCACCCATCGTGAAAGGTTTTCCGCAGCCGTAGCAAAACTCATATTTACATTGTGTACAAGTGAAATGCATGCAGCCACCTCTGAAACAAGTCCAAATGATAATACTTAGGACAAGGCAAAAAAACTATGCATAGGACGTCTACAGGTTTATATGTTTATTTTACCTTGATAAAGAATACTTGAAATAACATCTTGGACAATCTAGTCCGTTTTCTTTGAGATGTTGTTGTACAGCTACTATAGATCGTTCGGGATCGTTGTCTTCTAACCATGCCGTATATTGATCGCATGATAAACCCTCGTGATTAGAATTCCACTGTAATATTTATTTGTTACTATATCGTGTTGAGAAAAGAGCACAGGATAAGCGATAGACTTAGTACATTTATGATGTAACAACAATTAAAAGAAAATCTCACCGGTTTTCTACAATTAGCGCATGTAATAGACTTGCATTCAGGGCAACGCAATTTCTTTTGTTTTGGGTGAACAAAAAAACCTGACGAGCACTCGACGCACCATTTAAAGTTTGGATCTCTTGCAAGTGTTCTGTCTCGTAACTGAAAAAATAATGAGGTAGAAATATTTCAAAAGTATAATAAAAAAAAAATGTTTACGCTAATTTAACTAAGCTCAATTTGATTTAAGTACCTTTCTTTGAAACAATTCATGAGTTTCTGTTTCTAATAATGTTTTAAGCAAAATATCCAAATGAGCAAAATAATCGAGCCAATTATCTTCCGGAATATTTTCTAATTCAGGTTCCTTGCAATATGGACAAACACAATCTACGATACTGCGTTCTGTGACTTGGACCGTAAAGTAATGATAGGCACATTCTCGACAACATCTGTGCGTGCAACGTAACATGGATACCATCTGAAATTTGAAGGGAACATTAATTAGAGTTATTTTTTATAGAGTTTTTTTTATTACAATTTCATCTCTATTCGATTACAATATTTGAAATATGTTTCTTACCTCGTGTTCAGGAAATTTAGAAGCACAAAGTTCACAGTCTTGATGCAAATATGCAAGTGCTGAATTTAAATCTACACATTCTAGGGCAGCTAATAGTGCAGCCGGTGGATCAATTCCTTGGGAAACTAATTCTACTGCCAATTGTGCTTGTTCCCAAGTTTCCATAGCTCCTTCAGCGAGTAGCATCCTTGCTTGTCTCTGAGTCAGAAAATATTATTTAAAATATTATTATTATAAAAACGATAATAAAATGTTTTAATTAAAAATATACCTCAGGTGAACCTTCAGGCAGATGTACTCTGGCTAAATCAATTAATTGCCCAGAAATTTGGCGGACTGTTATTGGTTGTGGCATAGAAACTATTGTTGGTATTGTTTCTTCGTTTTTGTTTAAAAATTGTATATCTAGTTCTTCAGAATCACTTTCTGTCCACTCGTCTTCAGTGCGACATGTTTCTCGGAAAAAATGATCATTTTTCTTTTTTTCTAAACCTACGTTATCTGGTGAATGTTGCTTGGTTTCGGGTACTGGCGGAGGAGGTGCTGGTTTTTTTTTACTCATTGTAGAAGTTGAAGCTTTCACTTCGAGTATTTCTCGTGGTCGAACAGTTGATTTAATTTCTTTGTCGTTAAAAAGTCTTGTTTGTAATTGTTTGACGTGGCCACTTTGGACATTTCCAAAGTGACTTTTAGGAGGATTTGGTGCATGATATTGCTTAAGGCTAGCTCTTCGAATCGGAACCTTAGACGCTATTACTTTTGGCATGTTTTTATTTTCCATTTTTTGTTTATTACTTTGTATAGTTTTTATAAGTTTTGGAATATTCGATTTATTGGTGGGAGGCGACATTTTAGTTTTGTCTTTATTGTTTGAGTTTACTATTTCAGAATTAGCAGTTTCTGAATTACTATTACTAGTACTTTTCATCAAATTTATTTCATTTAGGTCTATGTCTTCTGTAACAGGAATTGTGTCCTTATCTTGGATTGATATTATCGTTTCTTTAATTTCGTTTCCCACATTATTATTAAGTTCAGGTGGTGGAATTGATATACTGGGTGTATTTATTTCGTTTATAATTTTTCCAATTTGTGTATTATTTTCTTTGTCAGAGGGAATATTTAACTGAGTTTTAATTGGTTCTTCATTTTCGATTAATTTATTTACTTCATCTGAAGATATATTTACGTTGTTATCTAACTCGTCTACATTTTCTAAATGTGCACTAATGAATATATTTTGAAATTCGTTTATTGATAATTTTATGGGTGGGCTAGGTTTGTAGTAACCTACATTTACTAACTCCTTTGAGTAAACATGAGCATATTGCGGTTCTTGTATAACAACATTTTCGATGTGTATATTATTTCTACTTTCATTTGGATCTATTTGTTTTATTATTATATTTTCCTTCTTTTGTGTGTCCTTATTTAGCTGAGCGTAAATTTCTTCAAAAGAATCGACTGCAGAAAATAAATTGTTATTTAGGTCTTCTGTTTTTTCTCTTATATCTCTTGATTGTTGGCTATGGGATACTATTACTGAGCTATGTTGTTGTTGTAAGCCTTCTGCAATAGAATTAAGCATCTTAATATTTGTTTCTTTAAAATCTTCTAATTCGTTTTCTACATGATCCATTGCTTCTTCAAAATTTTCATTATCCTCTGAACTAGTTCTTTGAATTGCTACTTTGTTTTCGGATTGGTAATTTGATTCTTCGTCACTGATAGAGAGTTCTTTATCATCAGACGTTAAATCTTCTGTTTCTTCTTCCGCTGTGTCGCTGTAACTAGATTCTTTATCAGAAGAGAAATGGGATTCATTCATGCTTTCCTCACTCTCACTTTGAGTATCGTTTTTTTCTGGCATGGAATTAATATCAGAAGTTATTTCATTTTTCATTTGTTGAATAATTTTGTGTGTGCTGTCAACGATATCACTAAGATTATTAGATTTATCTTCGTTTGTATCAATTTCGTTAATACTATTATTATTTTCTATATTACCTTGCTTATCATCTAAACTACTGTTGCTTGGAGTTTTTTTTACTTTTTTGTTTTCTTTCATAGGCTTAGGCTTACCATTGTCTAATTTTGTACCGGACGGATTTTTTAATTTTGCTGTTAATATATTATGTTGGCTTGATATTTCAGACTTATCGTCCAATATAGTCCTGCTGTTTTCTTTATTAACTGGATTTTTAAAGTTGTGTTCAATATTACTCTTCTTGGAATTAGTGTCTGTTTCGGAATGATCATGTTTACTTAAGTTTGGCAATGGACTTGACCTTGTTAATGCATTATATGCATCAATAAAGTCATTTTCAGATTGAGTAAAATCTGTTAAATTAGTTTTAGGTTGTTGGAGTGTAGTGTTATTGTTTAAGCTTTCTTTTTCTTGTATTATTAATTGATTATCTAATAAACCTTTTAACAGAAGTTTTTCATCAATAAGTGGTATACCGGCTTGATTCAACAATATTTTTAATTTTTCTGCTATATTGGTATTTTCTTTGGCATTATATTCATTACTTCCTTCAGTAGCTATTTGCTGATTATGTGTATTTTTTATGTTAATGTCTAATGGTAAGTACATCCAGTCATCGTCTTGAAAATTGTTTGTCGTTACTTCAAATTCATCTGAACTGTCGTCTGCTGAAATGTAAACGTGAATGTTATGATGATATATTATGATGATATGGCTTTTTATTGTTTTTTGGGGTTCTTTAGATTACCGCGAATGCGGCTGGATAAAGTGGCTGGTGGTGCAGCATCGTCATCCGCTCCAGTTGGCGGGCCCCACACGTGACCTCGTAACCTGCCTTCTTCACCTACTACCATATTTTCTGCCTAAAAGCAAAATTTATAATATTGAGTCCACTTACAAATGTATTATACTTATTTTAAAAGAAAATAATTACCTGTCGACGACATCTTTCTACACATTCATTAACAGCAGGCCACATTGCACCTCTATGCTTTGCTAGGGCTGCTCGTGCATCAAGTTCTGAAACATTAACGCCGGGTGCCAATCTTGCAGCGGCCGCGCGTACTCCTGCACACAAACTGGGCCATCGTTCACTCAACCAAGCCAACGGTGCTACCGGGTTTTGCGCTAAAGCTGCGTGAACTTCGGCTGCGCTAAAACCGAGTCTTTCAGCTTCAGTCATTAAACGAGCGAGTTCTAAGCCTCTCTCAGCGTCTCTCCTTGATGCTCCGCCTGCCAAAGCTTCCAGTGATATGGCTCTGTTATTTGATAATGGTTCTGGTGATGGAGCCTGAATAAAAGCAAATGTTATATAAGATATAATGTTGTTTTGTTCATTATTTAAAAACTAAAACAACTTGCAATGACAACAACTTCCGGATTACATACTAAATATGTTA
>JAKGSA010000024.1:476400-509947 GCA_033558755.1 Philaethria dido | reverse complement strand
CATTAGTTTCCTTTTCTACCCTGCTAGCGTGAAGCTATGTATGTATGAATATAATAAATATTATGAACTAAAATAGATCTTTTGTATGTAAAATTTTATACGTTCCTAAATACTTTGTATTATTTATAGTATTAAATAATACTTAAAAAATAATGTAAAATATATATCGCCCTGGCATAAGCCAAGCTAATGTTAGATGGGACTCAATTCAAGGTGTTACGAATGACAATTGAAATGATTCATGCATGCTCCCGCGCCAGACGACATACGAGCTTCATGTTTCCTACTTTTTTAATATTATATATATTTAGATAATGTAATAGATTGTGTGTATCTCTTTTTTTTTATTATTTTATTAAATGAATTTTTCATATATAAATTCGTCCAAACGCTATAACCACTTAACAGCAAAATTCAATCAAAAATTCAAAATTCAAAATATCAATAAATTTGTAAAGAAAATTAATATAATTTTTAATACACATTTGCCAAATGTAGTGTGCATTTAACTTAAAGATATTCAAATAAATTTTATATTGCTTCGCAGACTGAATCCCCTTTAGAGGTAGATGTCGGGTTGAAAGAAGGATTAATTGAGCCAAACAGTACAATAATACTTCCAGTGACCATAAAGACGAGTGTTCTTGGAATACAGGAGCACAATGTTCGGTATAGTAATAGAATTTTACTTTTATTCAGTATCATTAATATCAAGCATTTTGTGAAAGAAACGAACACCTACTGACTTAACACGTGTTTTGTATTGTCCGCTTCAATAAAGTCTGAAAAAAAAACCGAACGTTCCCATTTAACCTTCCATAGTATTTGGTTTTGATAGAAGCCTGTTATTTAAATGGTTTTTGATTCTTTTTAAAACATTACTTTGAATAATTTTGCTTACTGGATCAAATCTGGGTACTGGATAAAGGCCTTGTTTATGTGTTGTACGATGAGCAATAGATATGTCATTTTACGCAAAAGCGTAGATATGTCAATTCAGTGGTAGTGTGTGTAATTTTCAAGTTACATTTGAAAATGTCATGAGATGATTTATGATTATTATCCGGTATTTTAATAATATATTACATATAATAAAATTATATTACAATAGTTTTCTCACACTACCCTGTCAAATTGAATTCTTGCTACGCAATTTGAATTGAATTAGTTAAAACTTTAAAACGCATTTTTTGGACACAATCACAATAATAGATTTTAATTTCCCAATTTATATAAATTACATTACAGCTTAAATATATTTGGGTTATCCACACCAGTGGACGTGTGCCATATAACAGTGTGCGGTGTTCGACCAATCGTTACGTGTAACCCTACAGCACTTCATTGGGGTCAAGTTAAACTATTAACACGAACTCAGAAGACATTAACTCTTTGTAATGATTCTCCAGTGATCGTCAATTTTAAAGTTTCATTGGTAATATGTTATGAATAGTTGCAAATGATTTTTAAATAATTATAATTCATTTGTTTGAAGTAAGTTCTAATTGATTGATGAACAGTAGTGAATTCAATTTCTATTTCAATATTATTTAAAACCACTGAATAAAAGACGAAAAAGATAAAGATTTGAATAAAATTTGAAGCGCAAATATGAAAAGTAATAAAATATATATATATATATATATATATATATATATATTAAAAATATGTATATATATAAAAAAATAATTTACTCTTGAACTTAATTTAAAGTGATATAGTATATGAAACTTTTAAAACAATTTTATAGTGATACAATGATAAGAAAGATGTACCTACGTCTTACAGGTTACTTACACGATATTTACAGCGTACAACATTTTATTTGTATAAATTATGATTTTTAGTTAAACCGTGATGGACGGTGGCAAATTTCCCCCATGGAAGGTCATATAGAACCAGAGTCGGAAGCAGAACTAATAGTTACTTTGTACTTAATCGATGCAGATAGCTATTCTAATAAAGCAGTTATTCAATTGGAGAAAGTTAAAGATATTGTTAGTTGAACATACGAGTACAGTTTTATCGTGTTTAGTTAGATTATTTCAAAATTTTAAATTTAATTTTGATTTTCACATATTTCCCATATTTCGTGAAGTTGGTAGGAAAGCTAATAATTATCAATCGCTCCGTGTATTACTTCCGCCTAAAGGCAAGTCGAACAATTGTGTGTTTTAATATAAACAATCAACCGAATGGGATACCTACAGGCCACAATAGGGTGATATAGGTGAATATCAATTTCTATGTATATTATCTGTCTCTATTTTTATTTTATGCTTTTTTGCAGTTAGTACCACTATCAGCAACCGGTGAAGGTACAAGTATTATAGTAGGTGAATGCAATGATAAAGTGAACCTTGGGCGTCATTTTACGAAAATACCTTTAAATTGTAAAGTTGTTATGGAAAATTGCGGCACTCGTATGCACGCGTTGGAATGGAGCGAGCATTATAAAGCTCCTAAAAGTAAACAGCAAACTTCGTTAGTACAAACTGAATGCTAACTAACTGGTTAATTTTGTACCAATTAAATAAAATTCTAAAAAAATAAATATTTAAATAGAGACTTATGTAGTAATAAGTACTCGTATTTTAAGAATTAATATATATTAAAAAATTACGTTGTAGTGGATTTTTTCATATGGAACCGAGAATTTTCAAAATGGCAGCAGGAGAAAAATTGGAGCTAATAGTAGGTGGTCTGTCGTACAAAGTAGGATTTATTAATGAAATGTGGTACTTAGTTGGAAGTGTAGAAGGCATCAATAAAAAAGAATTGCTATTGGAATGCCAGATTGTTGCTGAATTTGTTGATCCAAAAATTGAATTATCATCGTCTGTAATCGAATTTCAGTATGACTACGGCCCTTATAATGAATTTTATAAATTAACTGGTAAGGTTGCACAATTATTTATAAAATCTTCATAAAATAAATATAGAAGTAATAAAATAATTGTATTTGATTTTTTAGATCTTGTCACTATTAAAAATATATCAAAATTGCCATTGGACACAGAAATAAGCGTAAAACCCCCATTTGCAATAATCCAAAAGCGCAGCGGTTACAAAGTTTCACCATATGAAGAAAATCTTTGTGGATGTGTGTGTTACAATGAGTCTGATTTAAATGTACCGTCTATTTATAATGAAAATGACAAAGAATCTAGGATTTTTATCGATTATTTGACTTCGAAACCCGTGAATCCCCTGCGAAAAGGCCCTTTACACTTTTTCCAAAACATAAATAAAATTAAATGGGCATTTAAGCTTACTCATATGGTCGAAGAAAGATTAGAAGATCAGGAAGTAATGAAGTTACAGATTTTGTTCGATACGAGTGAACATTTATCACTTAAATCTCGTGTTTACTGTGATTTATTGCGAATAAAATTTAAAGGGCACAAGAATAAGGTAATCTGGTGGATTTAAAAAATATATACAAAATAATAAAACCTATATAATTTTTATTTTTTTAGGATGGAATAAAACTAATAGGTCAAATAAATTTTCCTAATTTACTCGTTTTAACTCCTAAAGTTGATTTCCAATGTATTCCAAATGGTAGTATAGAAAGTAGAACTATCAAAATCCAAAATGTTACACCGTTACAAGCTTGTTATAGATTTAACTGGAAAAAGTGTTTAATAAACACTACACTCGTAAGTCAATATTTGTACTATAATATATTATTGCAATTTTTTTGTAAATAAAATTTTCTTTGCTATTTGTTAGCCGGAAAACTCGATTTTGACAAGTAAATCTAGCTTATACGAGGCTTCCACTACAAAAACACCTTTTCGAAAATTAACGAGTAAGTAAAACTTATAACCTAATATTGAAATGATCTTTGTAATATTAAAATATATATTAAGAAGTTATTTTTGATCAATTTAGTAGATGAAGCAGAACTTACTGAAATTTTGGCATGTCGGACGCCAGTGGGCTCTGTTGTCAGCTTATCTCATATCACAGATCATCACAACACAGACGTGAATACTAATGTAACACACACCCAAGATCCATTTTGTTCGAATTGTGAACCATTTTTAGAAAACGTTCCTTTATACGAAATTAAATTTATAAAAAAAGTAACACCCATGTTAGACAATGAATGTGAATTAGAATTCGAGTGGATACATAAATTTTCAAAGCTTGACAAAAAAGATTGTGTTTCTGTAAATGATGTATTCCAACTTGTGCCGCATTCAGGATTATTAAAACCCAATGAGATACAATTTATCAATGTGGTATTTAAGCCTCAGCCAAATATTAATGTTCGTGCTTTATTAGAATGTGAAGTGCTAGGAGGACCACCAGAGTCGATTATAGTCACCGGTCAAAGTGCTAATTTACTGTATAAAATAAGTACTCACAGAGTTAATTATAAAATACGGTCTTTTCATGAAAACGCAACGCAGCAGTTGATTATTTTAAATGTTTCACAATTACCCTTTGAAATTAGAACTTATTTAACCGACTTAAAATGTAAACATGATCTTTACGGAAATATACTTAATTTGATTCCTTCAGAAAAGGTTCTAGAACCTGAAGAACAAATAGATATTAAAATTGAGGTCAGACCTGGTGTTATGGGATATTTTCATAGAACTTTTCTATTAGAAATTGGTCACTTACCAGTTTTTCCTATTGAAGTTTTTGGTTGGGGTGTTATACCACAAATTTACTTATCATTGCCAAGACCAGCGATGTTGGAGGTTAGGTCTATCTATTTATAAATAAGTGAAATATTTTAATTAAGAATCTAAAATTATTGCTTCTATAATTTTTTGTTCAGCTTGATTCATCGTTGGGCTATAAGGCAATATGTACGTTAACTTCAGAATATTTAGAAGCTGTCAATGAAATGTTTGCTCACGACAATTCAGAACATTTAAATACGCCATTAGCAGAAAAATGTTTTGTAGAATCGTTTTTCCAACAAGATTGGCACATATGCTCCATTTGGGTACAAATTTATTTTCACTTTTTCACATCCATTACTTATAAGAATTAATTAAATAACTTTATTGTATGTTTTTAGGATACTTATCCTTCTGTCATGGATGTTGATTTGGCTATAGAAAGGGTGCTCGCAACTACTTACATTTCTGTGCATCCTGAAATATTAAATTCTTATTTTTCATCATCTAAGATGGGCCCAATATCGGGTTTTCTAACGATTCCCTACGTCATTGACTATGGTGTGATTATTACTGGGACCACTGTATGTATTTTTGTAATTTAGTTTTAAATATGTTTTACCACAGAACTAACGCTTAACGCTGAGCAGAACGCTAATTAGTAAGAATTTTAGGTTCAATGCACTGTCGACGTTATCAATTATGGCCCAATACTCTCAAAATTACATATCGTAAAAGGTACCCACATTCCCTCTTGGTTAGGAATAAAGTTATGTGGAAAGTTAAGCCCAGGTGAAAGTGGAAAGCTCGAAGTAACATTTTCGCCGACTTCATTAGATTTTACAGAATTAGAACAAAATGTGGAGACGTCATTTAATATAGAGGTATAACAAACATTTACAAATTGTATGAATGCTTTATAGTCATTACGATTTGTATATAATAGCTAAGAAATATATTTCTAAAGGTTCCGTATGGCGTGACGATACCTGTTCAAATAAAAGCTTTATGCGCTGTACCCTATTTAATGTCTAATGTGAAGGAAATAAATTTTGGCTCTGTAAGATGCGGCGACAAAATTATATCCTCAATACCACTTAAAAATGTGTAAGTTAAAATTTAATGTTATATTTAATAGTAATAAATATATATATTTTATATTTAATTTTCTTTTAGAGGAAAGCCAGGTTGTATATGGTTTGTAACGCTGCGACTGAAATCTCCTGGGTCTAATGCAATGGCAGTACTTGAGAGTTCGGGAAAATATGAGCCAAATGAAGGAGGGTGGTTAAGTATAGCTTTTAAGCCGACCGTAGAAGTGAGTTGAAAAATACTAATATATATTATTTAAGGTTAAATAAATCTAAATTTATTTGTCTCTAAATTATAATAATTCTGAGCTACGATATCATTTAACTTCAAAAAGAGAGCCTTCAAAATCATCTTAAGTGATCTTTTTTGCACTAAATGATTAAATTGTAACCATTATTATAATGTGTTATATTAAAAATTTTACTAAATATTAAATATAATTATTAAGTTAGGTTTTTATGAATATAATGTAATTAATAGCTACTTTATTAATAAGATTGTATAATATTGTCAGATGTTGTACGAAGGTCTCCTGGTGTTTAAGTTTCATATGAATCCTAACAGAATGGTAATACCTGTCGTTGGACAAGGGATTTTGCCTCAAGTGCACGTTATTGGCCCAAATATTAACTTTCCACCGACACTACCTTGGGCTGAAACTACGGAAATTTATTTCGGCCTAACAAATCCTTGCCCGTTTCCGATTGAACTTATAATTGCACATAGCGATAAGTGAGACATGAGTATTAAATATTATATTTAAAAAATAAAATAAATATATTTAACAGAGAAATGGTATTTTAGATTATGGAGGGAGGAGGACGAAGTTTATCAGTTACTGTATAAATATTATACTAAGCCGGAGGAAATGCTAGTACCTGCCATAGAACCTGGTTCTGGAATTCCAATAGAAATTCTGAATTTTTACAATAAATTCAAAGAAAGAGTGAAGAAGTATATATTGATTATTAATAACTTTCCATATTTGCTATGTTACTTTAGAATATTATAAACAAATTTCTAATCCACATTAATTGCAGATGTAAGGAACAAGAATATCAATCATCTATTCCTTTAACAGTACGTGCATCAACTTCATCGAGGTATATACAGTTATATAAAAATACAAATAGATAGATATATAAAGAAATATCACTGATTCATCAGTCAGCTATTTATACTTTCTAATAAGCAAAACGTTCTTATGTGTACATATAGAAGGGTTTTAAGATTTTTGTAATATATATATTATTTTCAGAAAAGCAAAGAGTCCAAAAAGTACCGCCAAGTCGGCGGCTGCAAAAGAAGCGGCTACCCCAAAAGTGCATAGAACAGAAAATGAAATTATAATAGGTTAGTAAGAATTAATCTAAATTTATGTAATTTTTAAACATGTTAACTTTTATTTTTAAAATATTAGTAAAATAACTTTGCGTTAAAATTTGTTAAATGTCCTTTAGACGTGATGAAGGAGATGAGAGAAGCTAAGGTTGATCCGCTTCAGGAATGCCTTAAAGCATTTGAAACTGTCACCACCGGTAGTGATACAAGTAAACATTCGAATGGAATTTTAATTTTTATGCACGGATCACCTTGTGAAGGTTAATATGATATTTAATGATTTAATATGATTAAAACGTAAGTTAAAAATTATAAAAAAATATTAAAATTTATCGCAGAGAGACGAAAATATGCTTAAGAAATAAATCACTATAGGATTGAGCCTGTTCTTTAGTTGTTTAGTTTTATAGTAGTTACTGATGATACTGTGTACTTACAGAAGTTCAATGTCAAGAAATGGCATATACTATCGGAAAGGCTTTGTCATTACCCACCATCAATATAGACCTATGCATCGTAGAAGCGTTGTGTGTTTGCGAATGTCCAGCACAAACAGTACTTACACAAGCTATAAATGAAATGTATGAGCTTTCACGTAAACCTGTAACAAAAGTAGATTCCGATGATAATGAAGTTGATGAAGGTAACATACGTCGATTAAATATATTTAATTATAAAATCTTTCTTATATAACACCTGTCGTGGCGCAAAGGCACAAGCGTGCGACTGTAAGTGCGACAGGTTGTGGGTTCGATTCCCACTCTAGGAAATGGAATTTTTCATTTCCTCGGTAACAAGGCAAAGCGCGGCGTTGAGTTCCGCTACTCAGCACGCAATGCCTCAATTAGGCGGAAAGTGGGAAACGGAGTGTTTTAACACCAGGATCTCTCTGCCCACCGTGCTATATGCGGGATACAGCGTAAAGCTATGTATATATGTATGAATGTATCTTTCTTATATTTTTTCTGGAAAGCAAGTAATAGAAATCGATTGTGTTACAAAAATATTCATTTAAAATTATTTTTACAAATTTCCGATACGTTTTATTTAGAAATATACGAATATTTTGCAGTTGTACCCGAGGAAACGGACGATAATTTTGATGTGTTATTAAAAAAGATAGAGGTTTTAGCAATTAATAAAAATATGAACGCTCCACGCTCTAAAGTGAGTGACAAAAAGAAGAAAAGGTCACCTAATTCTTCTATTGTTTCACACTCAGTGCTCGGTGCAATGGGATCTACAACTATGTTCCAAATGGTATTATAATTATTATAATAGAATTTATTAATATGTCTCGAAATTTTTAATTTAAATTTATTAGTCTCAGAGACATTTTTATTAGAATTCTAGTTTAAGTTATATGTTAATAAATATAAACGAAAATAAATTAACTTGTATCGTATTTTCTTTATTCCTTTTGTACAGGACTTGTTACACGAACTACTAACAACTTATTTTAAATTGCCGAAGTTTGATAGGGGGTTTGTTGTGGATACATTGACAAGTATGGTTATAAAAAGTCCGCCAATAGCATTAACGACGCTTATCAAATGTAAACACCAGATCTGGAATATACATTTAATATTGTGCCATTCTGATTTTAATAAGTGGGTTCAGAACTACGAAGAAAATCAACGAGAAAACGAAGAGGTTGATGAGTAAGAGTCTATTATTGTGTTTTAACCTTTATTTATGTTAGGCCAGTCGTGCATGTGTGACGTGAAAATAATTCACTTAGAAAAATATTTTAATCGCTATGAAACGTCTGTTTTATATTATAAATTAGTCAAAAATATCTTGCTGCAGCTGCAATGTATCTAAGATTTATGATGAGGAAGAAATTGAAGAAATTGTTGATTCTTTTAATGATATGGAAGCAGAAGAATATGAAAATGCAAATCCTGAATTAAAAACTATTTACATTAACTATGGCTTAGAAGAGAGAAGACAGAAACATTTAGCAAAATTCAGGTAAATTATTTAAAATTACTTTAATTTGATAATAGTTATCGTCAAAGTATGATCGTCAAATTAAAATTTTATTTAAAAAAATAATTTAATTTGTCGCACTACCAAACATTGATAATATATATACCACTT
Source organism: Philaethria dido (assembly GCA_033558755.1). Classification (NCBI taxonomy): domain Eukaryota; kingdom Metazoa; phylum Arthropoda; class Insecta; order Lepidoptera; family Nymphalidae; genus Philaethria; species Philaethria dido. The sequence goes on along the minus strand of JAKGSA010000024.1, from coordinate 500,768 downwards.
TCAGTTTGCCAGTAGAAGTAATATCTAAAGAAAAAAGTACCCGAGGTAACTAAAGTTCTCTTAACGATATTTTATGATTTATTATGATTGTATTGTACTCTACATGTCATGTATTTTTTCAGACCATAGTAAATTAGTTTTACCTACGGATAAGGAAGAATCAAAAAAGAAAATTAAAAAGGATGACGTAAAAGGTGAGTTGATACATATTCTATATTTGATATGTTCTGACTTCTGACCATCTTATGGTATTCGATTTCGATTGCGGTTATTTGCTTATTCGTTTGGTGTGAAATATACCAAACTAGCTTTCCGCCCGCGGCTTCGCTCGCGTGGAATTCGGTTATATCGCGCGACATGATAAGGAGTAGCCTAGGAGTAGTCTTTTCCAAGGTCTAGACTATTTGTTTAAATTGATTAAGTGGTTTAGGTGTAAAGTTGTAAACAATTGAACAATCTTACTTGATTTTATGTTTGACAATAAGGTTTCCATACAAACTGTCACTGTCCCTATTTCAACCTTTTCTACCATTTTTTTCGCAATAAAAAGTATCCTCTGTCCTTTCTCAAGTTCAGTTCTATCTTCATACCGAATTTCATCAAAATCAGTTCAGTGGTTTAGGCGTGAAAGCGTAACAGACAGACAGACAGAGTTACTTTCGCATTTATAATATTGGTATGGATATAAAACCAAGGTAGGTCTTTCACACTTTTTATCTTTAATTTTTGGAATCTTTTACTTGTTGCATAATTTTTTCTCTCTTTTTAGCCAAATTGACAAGTGAATATGTAATGATGAATACTAAATATAATGACTATATGAAAAATACATATGAAAATCTCATAAATGTAGCAAACAATTGGATATTAGAAATGGCTGATGTAGGAAGTCCTTTGTATGGTTTTACTGGTCGTGTAATCAACTCAGCTCAAAAGAAAAATAAAAAGAAGTCTGATATGCAAGTGCAGGTGATTATTAACTTTTCACGTCAATTCAGTATGGTCTTTGTTGATATAACTCATAAGTTACTTGCAAATTTAAAAAAGGGATCGTCTAGCATCGTCGTGTTCAGACGGACACGACGATTCTATGACTTCCATCTTCCACCCGAATTTGAGACATTGCGTGTATTAAAAAATGAATTTATAAATTTTAAAATATTGTCTTAAAGTGACTGCTCAGTTTTACGTATGTAAAGTAAGCTCTAAAAATGCAAAAGGTCAGAAATTACTTGGGACTTAGAAAATAAAGATATCAATATAACAGTCTTGCCTATATTATATTTATACGTACATTGGCTATACACATACTGATATAATTCTTAATCACATTATTATAGATGTCGGACGTAAGCTTTTCTGAAAGAGGTTTTCCTTTAACAATTGTTTCTTGTCCATGTCTTCGATATAAACAAGCCCTGATTAACATGTTTCTAAAATCGACTGACGTTCAAGAAGCTTTGAAAAAAGAAGAGAAATGTGATATTTTAAAGTGTCCTATTAACAAAAAGGCTTATACAGTGTTACTTCCTAAGATATTCCCAGTGATAACTTTTGAGAAGCCATTGGAATGGCGGTATTTAGACGAAGTGCCGGTATGTACTTAAGATTGGAAATATAAATTACATAGATTTCTTATGTAAGAAAAAAAGTATTTATTAATTATTGCACCTGTCGTGGCACAAAGGCACAAGCGTGCGACTGTGAGCGCGACAGTTTGTGGGTTCGATTCCCACTACAGGAAATAGAATTTTTCATTTTTCATTTCCTTGGTAACAAGGCAAAGCGCGGCGTTGAGTTCCACCACTCAGCACGCAATGCCTCAATTCAGTGGAAAGTGGGAAACGGATTGTCTTAGCACTAGGTTCCCTTTACCTATCCTGCTATATGCGGGATACGGATATATATGTGATGATTATTACAAACATTGTTCTCGCCATCAATATAGGTAGACATTGTCGATATTGTAATATAAATGTATATTATAAATAAATTTCATTAAACACATGTCTTGCTTGAATTGGTGATACAGTATTTTATTTCCTGGATTTTTTTGATCAGATACAAAAATGCGAATGTAACCATCTTACTGATTTAAATTTGCTGGATGACACTACTCAAGATAATGTGTTGTACATTCTTTCCAAGTGGCATTGTGAATGTGGTAAAAAGGTAATATCTAGTTATGGATTTAATTTGAAAAGTAAAAAAAAGAAAAGATGTATATATTTGCTATTTTACTTTTTTCTTTCACATGTCTCTCGTACTTTGTGGTCCTTTAAAGATAAGTTAGTTATCAATGCACATTTAGAGAATTGGCATATAAAATAAATATTGAATTTATTTTATAAAAAGAAGAAATATTTGTATTTTTAACATAAAACATAGCTTGGACAACCTTGGACTTTTATCAGATATACTTTTTTTTTATGGATATACGTTCTAACTATAGTGATCTAATAAGTAATTGCTTCCTTAGCAAGTGTTAATATTTTACTCATAATGTAATTTAGGTCGCCTCCTCTCAAACTTCAACAAGCAAAATACCTTCTACTTCAATAGAAAGGGTTCAATCAGAAGAGAGTGAACTAGACACTTATCCTTTGCCATTGCACGCCTTACGGTCAAAATCAGGTGACGTGATAATTTATTTTTCTCATATTTTCTATATTTATTGATAAGCTTTGTTTTAGCTTTCATTTTTAATTTTATGAATATCTTTTTAGTAGTACATATAAATGTAATGTATACTACACAAACTATTAATGTAGGTATGTAATTTTAAAAGTTTAAATACAAGTTTTTATATATTTCATATGTTCTGCGTTTGCGTTTTCTAAGCAACTTTTTGTTATTTAAAGTTATTTTGTTTATTATTTAATTTTATGCTTTCAATATACAGTTTTGTATTTTTTCATTGGAAATGAACTGGAAATTTCACCGATAGAAATTTTCAAATACTTTCATTTTCCCTGTCTAGCTTGACATTGGGATCCATCCATCCAATATTTCTAAAAATATTTGGGAAGTGGTGACATTAGATTGTCTCTGCCTACCTTAATGGGTACAAGTTATTCATGTTTTAGTGGTATTTTTAGATATTGATGCACGAATAGTGCTACAGCCAGGAGACCTAGTACGATGCAAATATACATATAGTCCTCAAGAAGAAGGGAATCACAATGTGAGAAGATTTGTAGAAGTAAGCGGTTGGCCAGGTTCACGCGTCGATATTATCGTAACGGGAATATGTGATTTGCCAAGGTATGTATATACACACAAAATATAATAATACGTTATTATTTTATTATAAAGTGTGTATGAAAAATTAATCATATTATATATTTATATAATATACTATACGAAGGTTGGATAGCCGGCCGAAGAAAATGTTTGAAAGTTTTGTTCGAAGATCCGTAGAAAGTAAAATTTATAAAGGCACTTACTTAGACGACCTAAAATATTTTGAATTTGGCCCTATCTTTATTGGAAGCAACAGGTAAGTCGATATAAAATATTTGTAAGGGGTTATAATTTCATAATTAAGTCATTGCGTAGAATTGTAGAGTAAATTTATATAATTTTCAGAACTTATGAGGAAAAGCACACCATCGACCTTAAAAATTCGTCTTTGATCACTGATGATGTTGATATTGAATTTCTCGAAGATACCACTGTTTTTCAACTTGATAAGAATTTCCTCAGTTTAGAGGTAAAACAAATTCATTGCAACTTAAACAGTAGAAAATAATAAATGAATTTAATATGTCTCGTCGGATCTTCACTCTCCCCCCTGCGTGGGGAGGAGGAGAGATGGCTCCAGTGCTGTTACCCTCTGGCCATGAACTTTTGCACCTTCCGTAAATATGGACGGGTCCTCTGGGTAGGCTTATAAGGCCTCAATGCGGTCGTCTCTAGTTCCCTCATTATGAGGGATACTCGCTAGAAAATGTTGATATATTTATTGAAACATTATTAACTAGAGAGTTCTTGTTTATTGCTATAAAAAAGAAATTATATTTTTTATTGGTATTCATATAAATGTTTTATCATCAGCCTGGATGTAGAGGAAAGTTGACGATATCAGCGGCTCCTACAGAAGTCGGCGTTCACACCAGTGTTTTGTTGTTCTGCATTAAAGATAACCCTGAAATTGTTCGCGTTACAATCACCTGCAGTGGAGTTGTTCCAGTGGTTGAGATTCTTCCGCTTACTAAAACCATTGGTTAACCATTCTTTACTTTCATAGTTAATTATTTTAATATTGGTATCTTTACTGTCTACAATGTTTTTTTAGCTAAGTAGTTTGATAATAATTAATGATGTTTATTTTTATGTTAAAAAATCACAAACAGTAATTTAAATAAATGTAAAAAAAATATGCCAAAACCTTATATTCAGTTACATTTTACTTGCATTTTAAGTAAAATTAATGACATAGTTATAATAAAATTTTTAAGTAAGTAGAAATTAAATAAATTGTTTATCAAGAAATCGGTTATAAACCGATTATATGTATCGCTATAAAGAATTCTTTACTTACATTTTAAAATACCGATAAAAGTTATTACTATTATGATAATAATGAACAATGCTAAGCGTATATTTTTTACAGGAATAATCGACATTTTTTTCAGAATATGGTAAACACCTGTTATATCGCCGTGAGGACGATCGATTTATAGTCAAAAATGATTCCGTCCTATCAGTCAAATGGCAAATTCGTAATCCAGATGATTTTGTAGAGGATTTTATAATAGCCCAGTCTAGCGGCGTCGTATCTAGAAACGATAATCAGGTCGTCTCGGTGACCTACATCGCGTGCAGAGTCGGCGTCATTTCTAACAAAGCACTGACTATAGATGTTAGTTAAATTTAACTTTTACTACACTGTTTGCACACTTTAGTGGCATGAATATACTCATTTCTTAATATTATTTGTGTTAAAGTTTAGCAAGAAACGTTATAAAAAAAATATTTAAGTGATTTTTATTGTAATATTTTTAAATAGTTTAAATTGTTTTCATTTTTCCGTCTTGTATATATAACCAACGCGGTATAGAGTTCCGTCAATCAATATGCAATTTTTCCAGTGTCTTCATACTAGATTCTTTATGCGTACTCTTCTTATGTGGAAATATAGTATAAAGTTATATATAGTATTAAATTTAGTATATTTCATTAACAGTTGCATATTGTAGTTTTAGAAGCTATTTCTAAATTTTTATTAACAATATTTAGCCTATTAGTTGTTGTTGTGTTAGCGCATCATATAAAGTCTTATAAGTTAATATATAATAATATTTAATTCTTAAAATAAAATAAGAACTGAATTCTTAATGAACACAGAAACTCTTAATCTCTATGAGTCTAATAAGCCTAAGTATAATAACTTTTAAGTTTTAAAAATACATAATATAAAATTTATTTAAACAATAGAACAGATTATATATCTCTATAACAACATAAAAAAATAATGATAACAAAACAAATGATATTTCACTGCCTCTCTAGATTTACGATGAAAGAGGTCGCGGAGAACCAATGCTGACCGACACTTTGTTCATATCTGCGGAATGCTACGATGTGATGGTTGAATGTGCTCACGAAAATCCGAGCGAGAACTTCTTAAATTATGGAAACGTTAAAGTTAATTCCACTGTGTATAAAGAAATGTATTTGCTCAATCGAGGGCGATATAATGTTTATTATAAGTTAGTATCAACTAATGTTTACTATAAATTAGTATCTGTATTTTTTTTTTAAAGAAATCTAATAGCAGTCTACGTTTGTATTTTAAAGAGTCTTACTAATGTTATAATAGCGGAAGCTTGTGAGATTGATTGAATTTTTGTTAATGTTTCACGCAAAACTTACTGGTCGGATCTAGAAGGAAAATTTTACAGTAAAATTACATTACAATAAGTCAATTTAAAAGCTTTGTATAATTTGGTCACAATTTAATAGATAAGTAATTATTTATTGTATATATTTTTATATCATTTTTAGGCTAAAAAAGGTGAAAAATTTTCCTGAACCTTCCTTGCTACGATCATTTGAAGCTTTACCCGAGTGTGGTTTAATACCGCCCTCTATAAAACTAGTGACAATAGAGTTTGAATGCACGCCTACTACATCTATGAATATAGTTAATGTTCCCGCGTATATTTGCTCATTGTTGGACGGTAGCAAAAATCAAGTGGTTGTTGCGAAATTCCCAGTCTGTGTTACTATTGCCTCTTTTTACAATACGTGAGTTTTTATTTTATGTTATTAGCATTATCATTGGAAATATCTCACTGGAAATTTGAGTTCGTTCCCCATTTGTTTATGTTTAAATTACGACGAATGTGTATAAATGGATGGAAAGCAGAGGACAGTATTATATCTTTATCTATGGTAAATATGCGAGAAAGGCTTGGTATAAAAAAATGTTAATAAATAAGGTTAATGTTAATTAATATAGGTGTATGAAGTGGTGGTGGTGAGTGATGGGTTTGGCATTTCAATTTTAGAGGCGTCCTACGCGAAGAAAGTTTCGATAGAGAATGGTTTCGGTTGAAATATTTTTCGATTGAAATGTTCTTAATTATTTAAATTCTCGAATACCAAAATATACGTGATTAATCCGATTGAAATAGTTACATTCAAAAGTTTTTTTATCTACATTATATTGTCTGAATGTATATTTTTTTCATACTTACAGCTTTACTCTATTCCCACTTGGCGAACTGAATTTCCACATAATACCTGTTGGAAGTAGCGTTATAAGAGAGGTTATTTTAAACAACACAAGCAAATGTCCTATTACATTTGAAATTGTTCTTCCACTAAAATACCGTCCGGATCCAGAAGATCCTCAACCACAAGTAAAACTGAAGGATAACAAGTACGTTATTTATTTTTGCTTTTTATTATTATGTTTTCAAGTTGTATAGAGGCCATCATGGCGCAGTGGGACAGCGTCTGGCTGTAAATACAATGGTTCTGGGTTTGACTCGAGGGATTGATTATATTTAAATTATTTTTATTTTCGCTTTGGTAAGATCAAACTCAGTGCTGAGTTCCGCCACCATTACACACAATGTAATAATCTCGAATTCGTGCGGACAGCAAAGAATGGAGTGTCTTGACATGGAGTGTCTTAAGATCTCTCTGACTACCTTGTTACACGCGATAAAGCGTTAAGCTGTTTTTTTATACGTTTAAAAATATAGATGATTGCTATATATATTATTATTATATTCGGCAGATTAAAGAATCCACCACTCAAGTGTGGTAACTTCCTTATAATGAACGAAGACAATTTACTCGCACCAGGCACGAGTAGGACCTTCCAAATACAGTTTACAGCGACAGCGGCTGCGACCTTTGAAGAAACAATTAATTTTATAATCAGTGACACTTGTCCTGCTGAAAGTCAAGGAGTTCCGCTTAAGCTAGTCGGTACTGGAGCTATGCCGACTCTAGATTTTTGGAACCTAGAAACAACGTTTAGAGAACATTTGATTGTTAAAAATCTTTGTGAATACAAAGTTCCGGAGGTGCTGTAATATTTACATGAGATTATTGTAATATAAATTATATAAAGGATTCATTAATTATTTAGTTAACTCTTTTACTCGATTTGTAACATTATTGCAATAATATCTGTTCGTGAAAATAGTTTAAGTAATTTGTATGTAGTTATGTCAGTAATTTAATATAATATAGTAAAAAAACCCTACAAACCTCGTTAAAGAGAGACGTAAAAAGATCTTTCATACTAATTTTAAATAAAATATAATTTATTTTAGTCGTCAGCGCATTGCGTTTTTGTTGAAGACTCTGTCACACTCCATTTCTTTTGCGTCACCGTGAATACAGAGTATGTGGGTATCATAGATCTCTACAACAGCGGTCTGGTTGCGTGCGCATTGAGCATGAGATTACACTACCAATCTAATTGTAACCAGGATATATTCTCTTTAGACAAGTACCAAACACATATTGAACCTCTTTTACATAAGAACTTGGGCATTATATTTACTCCGAAATCTCTAGAGGTAATGAGATTTTTAACTATTATGATATTATAAATATCATTAAATTGAATAACAGCTTCATGCCTTTTCCCGCAAAGTAGAGTAAGCAATTGGAGCATAGTGTAAAGACACTCCGTTTTCTGCCTTACTTCGAGACATTGATCGGTGGAAATTAACTTCGTATTTCGTCTTACCAGAACGAGAAAGTAAAAATAATTTAAATATAATCTTTTTTAAAGTAGTGTCGAACTTATATCCATCTTGCAAGTAAGCATCCATACAGGCAGCCGCTATTTTTTTTTTGCCATGATGGCCTTAAAAAAATATAAATGCTCTCATAACTGTAAGAAAAATAAATTTGAACCAAATCGTAAGAAGTATCTATACAAAGAATTGATAAACTATCGCTATGTAAACAGTGAAATAAATAATTTACTTTAGTTCGTTGATTTTAGGAATATCGGGCAGTATTAGAAATACGGTTGAAATTATTACAAAACCAGGAGCAATCATTTAAAATTTGCCTCATCGGTGAAGGCGTAATACCAAGAATATGCTTGATAACACCAGTTTTACGACATCACAGGATAGCCATTCTGCATTTTCCTGTTACATGTCTTGGATCTATTACGTATAAACAGCTAAGTTTCAAAAACATCAGTTCTGTGAAAGCACTAGTAATGGTTGATATATTATATTCAATTGACGATTCAAGGCCGATATTTTGGCTCACTACTGCACAAGAGAGTGAGTGTATGATTGTAACTGGGAACAATGGCAAGTGTAATGCTTAATAATATTAAATAATAGTAATATTAGCAAACTAACTAGCACCATTGAAGTGTAAAATACACATTTCCGTAGAAAACTTTATCTTCAATACTGTATGCCAAACATATGGTAATTTAATATTTTTTTTATTTATTTTATATATTTTTGATACATTGTTATAAAAAATATTGGCTTTGTGCATTTCGTGTACACTACGTGTTTGCCAATATTCTTACTTTTCCGCCCAGAGTGTTCATAAAAAGGATCCTAAGGTTTTCCTACACGTGTTAATGTTATTATATATTTAAATTGACTAGAACTAGAATCAAGAAAAATTTCAGATGATATGAATTTGAATATGAAACTTGCACTAAAACCAGACGAAACAGCACAACTGTATATTCACTATAATCCGTTAAAGAAAGGCAGAGTCTCTTGTGACGTTAAGATAACGATATTTGAAAATCCCTACGAATATTTTACGGTAAAAAACCTTGTTATAAAATAATTTATAATTTTTATTAAAAAGTTCTTTTTTAAATATTTATTTATGCTTAGATTTTTTAAAATGTTTTCACATAGGTTTTATGTGAAGCTGAAGCATTTATGGAAGATGTCATATTACTAGGCTTGGAAATGCTCTCTATGGATATCGATTTGGAAGCTTATAAAAATTCTGCGGAAGGGTATCATTTTAATGTTATTCGTAACTCTTTAAATTTCTCTAGGTGCAGCATTTAAGATAAACATTTTATTCATTAAATTTTTTTAACAGATCATCTTCATTGCGTCATAGTCGCTCTGTTCTCAACTTTCGGCCCAACGTCGAAATGTTGCGTGTGAACCGCACTTTATTCTACCAGAGCGAGGAAATTAAAATAATTATAAACTTAAGTTTTTCATCCGAGTGGGGATCGAATCCACAACCATTGTATTTACAATCAAGTGCTGGTCATGTGCTAAATAAACGAAACCGTAAATTTAAATTTTTTTTAGTACTTTATCCACGGTGTCCACAGTGGATAGCAGGAAAAAAAGCAAAAGCGCACCCATAGATAAGAAGAAATCCTCGTCAGGTAAACGAACTAAAAAGATGTCTATTGCGTCGGTCAAAGCCAGTGACACTGTTACAAGCATGGAACATTCTGTTCTGAAATATATATTGAATTTTGGTGAGAAAAACGTGTCTTATTGTATTATTCAAAGCATTTGATAGTTATTGATAAAGATTTTTTTTTTAATTTTTTTCGAATTTTTATATTGTAGATTACTTACATAATATATAATATATCTAATAAAGCACCTCCTGAAACCGGCAACCTGAAATGTATAATGTCAAGACACTCTGTTCGTCATATTCTGCTCAAATTCGAGACGTTGGATGGCTGATTGGTGGAACTGAATGCCACGTTTTTTTTTACCAGAGCGAGGAAATGGAAACAATTTAAAATCTTTCCCCGATCCCCCGAATTCCCGAATTCCCGAATCCCCCGAGTGGATATCGGTCCCAAAACCATCTCTCTTACAATCACGGTGCCATTGCGCTACGATGGTGCTGTTTCATTTTTTTGTAATTTGACGCTGTATCCCATATGTTGCAGGGCAGGCAAAGGGAGCCTAAGAACCTAGTGTTCAGACACTCCGTTCTCTTTTCTTACATTTTACTTCCCCACTTTCCGCCGAATTTGAGGCATTACGTGCTGAGTGGCGGAACTCAATGCCGCGCTTTGTCTTGTTACCTGAGCGAGAAAATGAAAATACTCAATATTACTTAATATTTACATTTCCTGGAGTGGGAATCGAATTCACAACCTGTCACGTTAACAGTTGCACGCTGGTGCCTCTGCGCCGCGACAGGCCACTATTCATTACTTAGATTTAAATTTGAAATGTGTATAGCTAACTCTACATATTTTTTTCTTATGGCTTTTTCTATTTCTATAAAATAGGACATAAGAAATATGAGCTGTAATTTATTTTTAATCCTATACATAATTATGTAGGTGGGTGTGAGCTAAGTTTGATGCACAGACGTTCAGTCATCATGGTAAATAACTCTGAAAGGGTATATAAGTTCAAGTGGAGCAAAGTGGAACATGTGCTCGTGAAGCCGTCCACAGGATACATATCGCCAGGCGAAGAAAAAGATATTGAAATTATTTTCTTCTGTCCACAACCTGTAGAAATCAAAAAGGTAGACGTCATCTAAATGACTTCACTATAATTTGTTTTTGAAAAACTATATGTATTTTTAATATTAATAGGTTTTTTTTTATTTCATAAGGTGACGTTAACATATTTCACTAAATAAGCTTTTATATGATTATAACTTTAATTGTTTAGGATGTTTAAAATTGTTATTAATTACATACACCATTCCTACGAATTCTTCTGTTTAATTAATGATTTTATTTATGAAAATGGGTTTTTTTTTAAGATAAAAGGCGTCTTAATGAGAAATAAATGTGTAGTAGAGTATTGCTTTACACTTAAATAAACGGTTCTTTGGTCTGTAGCTCAGTTTGTTTATGTCTTTTTTTGATAGGCTGCCAAGGATTTAAATTTAAAAGAAAATGACTTTACATTTACTCTGTAATCATTTTTGAGTAATAAGAAATGTGTAAATATAGCGAATTACCATACGTTTTATAATTATAATTTTAATATTTGAAAATTCCTAGGAATTCCTAAACCTCACTTTGGTGGCAATAAGTGACGATTATTTAATATTTGATGTTAGAGCAACCACTTGGGATAATAGACAAATGATTACTACTTTCGATCGTAATACGTATGTTCTTTAATTCGTGTTTATTAGTACTTATATAATAAGTAAAATAACATATATTTTTCAACGTGGCATAAATGTCGCTTCGATCGACATGGAGACGTCTTAGTAATTTAAAATAGGGTCGTGGCTTGAAGAGGAGATCGAACCTACAACACTTGCGTATATGGTCGGACACTCCTTCACTGTGCCACGATGACGTCAAAACATTTTATTAAATAAAATAATAATTTAATAATAAGAAAATAATATAAATATTTATATTTAGCTGTTTCTTAATATAGAGAAGCCGATCTCAATGAGAGATGTGAAGCAATACTAAACGAGCAGACAAATCCTAATGAAACGCCGGAAGCGCTGCCAGACGTGATTAACATGGTAGTTGTGTACTCTGCCACCACTGAATACACTAAGTACGTGTGCGATCTAAATGGGGAAATGAATTTGGAGGACACGTTTATTTACAAAGTAAATATATAGTTTACAATTATAATATAATTATATATAATGCAGGGGCGTATAGAGTAGTTCGGTTATTATTTTTTATGAGGCTTCTCTCCTAGCTTAGCAAGGTTGTTACAGAGAAAATAATATATACAAAACATTTCGTTCTCTACTTTTCGCTCAAAATCAAGATTGTATATTGGATGGCGGAAGTATTGAAATCACGTTTACTAGAACGGCAGAATGAGATTTATTTAAACATAGTCCTTTCACTGAATAGAGATAAAACCCCTTTAAATAATATTTATGAATTTTTTTTATAAAAATAAATATTATATTAAATGAATTTTCTGGGTAAAGATATGTACCAATTATAATGCTAATTATTTACTATGAATTATATTATTAGACATTAATGAATAAAATCTTTAATGTTATTATAGCATGTCATCAAATTTTAATTTACGTCGCTTAAAGAAAAAGCTTTCACGTTTCCACGGTCCTAGTATATACTAAGATAAGCTAAACATATACATATTTATGTATGTATATATTATAAAATTTATATTTTTTAGATTCGTAATTTCACTTTCCAAGTAGAAAATACAGGAAAAGTTGCAATGAAAATATTGTGGAATTTTGTAATTGATGATGAATTTCCAGTGAGGATTGATAAATATGGAAACATTGAAGTTGGTATTTTCTTATAAACTTACACATGAATATACCTAATTAAATAAAAACATATTTTCTACAGATTTCTTTTATTTATAGGATATCATTGAGGAAAATGAAAAGAATCCGCAGGAAGAGAATTTATTTGTGGAACAGACGGATGAGCATGGTATAGATGAAATAGTTTTAATCAGTTTCACAGATATTTTACGTTTTTATAATATAAGTAAATTTATTTTGAACTCATCATTTAAACATTTTGTTAGTAGTCAGGTAGTGATAATGAAATGACTAAGGTGGCATTAGGTTATCAATTATTGTATATATATAAGTATATGATAAAATAACTCTTAAAAATATTTTAAAAAAACCTCGATCCCATGCCTCCTGGTGTTAAATCTCAATTTTTTTTTTAATTATGTATGTAAATAGCACATTTAAAAAAAATAAATTTAAATCCTTTAATACATGTAAATTCCGTTACAGATCCGACTAAATTAACTTTATTCAGCGGCAGTTCGTCAAGGGAGAGCGTGGACACGTGGTTTGAGAATGATTTACCATTTGTAATAGAGCCCGCGAAGGAGTGTATAAAACCTAATGAGAAAAAAGAATTTAATGTGACTTTTGCTCCATTAGAAGCTTTTTGTTTCAATGTTAAATTAAAAAGTACAATAGGTAAATAATTACTATTAAATTATACAAAAGTGAAGAGAGTAAGACTTGTAAAATATAAGAAGTATGTACAAATAAGCAATAATTACGTTTCATAAACAAACAATCCTACTAGTATTCTATTTAAACGTGAAAGTTTGTGAGGATGATACATCTATCATCCTAAAAATCATCGTTTTTAGTCTTTCAAGCAAAAACTACTGGACGAATCCAGATGAAATGTACAGTAATGTAGCTTATACATCAGAATAATACGTAGGCTATGTTTTATTTAATTTTATCTAATTTGGTAATCATTTTTATGTTTATATAAAATATTTTTAATATTTTTAGACAATTTAGATCCATATGACCAGAACATATCTTGTAAGATACGAGCGAAATCTTTAGTTCCATATGTACATCTCGATATTGAAGAGAGCGATTATTTAACGTCTGGTAGAAGAAAAGCTACTGGGGTTGCTCTCCCAGCTTACACTACCGTACTAGAATTTAACGTACTTGGCTCTGGCTGTTATAAAAAGTAAAATTTTTAATTTTAAAAGCAATACTTAAGTAAATAAGATATCAATAGAACAATCAGTTCAGATCAGTTCTTTGATTACGGTGCTTCGAACGTAGAACAAACAACTATTAACCTATATCGGAGATATTTACTTAGTAATATATTAAGAAAGAATAGTTCTTAGTGGTATAAACACACATAAAATGAATTTATTTCTCAAACAAATGTAGAAGTGAAAATTCTTTTTTGTATATAAATTATTGAATAAACATTATATTCAGGGCCTTCAACGTAATAAATCCAACATGTGAGGGTTACGAGTTCATATTTGAAATGGTAATGTCAGACAAGCCCGACTTGATTCCGATGCACTGTGACTTGCTGAAGGGTTTTGTTGAAGGAGGCACGAGCGTTGAAGTAGTATTTACGTTTGCACCAACTGCTCCCGGAGTCAGTTATTACTTATTTCTACATATTAATTTATATTATTATACTTTAGTATTATTTTTCTAAATTGTTCTTAATTTTTGATTGTGTGTATTTAAAAGCATACAAATGAAAAAAGTTTTTGAATTATAAAATTTAAATCTATGTAATACTTTCTTTTAAGCATTAACAATATTGTTGATTCATTACTATTTATCTATATTTACTTATCATTAGATGTCTTTATATAAAAATTTAATTTAAAACTATTTCTGCCTTAGAAATCCAATTAGTATAACAGTAAAAATAAAGGTGTGCTCTGGCATAAATCATTTAAAATAAAATGTATTATTGAATTTTAAATTTTGTAATTTATATTCACAGATTTACGAGTCACAGTGGAAATTTATTATACCAGCCTACTCATTAACTATGAATTTATTAATAGTAGGCTTAGTGCGGGAACCGGAAGTTGTGTTTATACCTACCATTTTAGTAATAAGAAACTCTTTAGTGGGCTTCACTACCTATAATGAAGTTATATTGAAAAATAATGAAAGTGAAAGCCTTAACTTTGAATTTAAAGGGAATTCACTTTGCAATGAATCAGGAACGACTCCAGTAATAGTTGAACCTGAATGTGGCGTTCTTAGACCAAGAACGGAAACGCCTATTAAGTTAGTACTTCGTTCAAAGAAATATTATATACACACTTGACTTATTTCATGCTATGCCAACTTATAAATTTTCTAGTGAATATAACTTTTTTTTTTTTTTATCTTCACGCTGTATCCCGCATATAGCAGGGTAGGGAGGGAACCAGATAACCTAGTGTTAAGACACTCCATTGTCTTTCAACAATTCCGTTCCCCACTTTCCGCCGAATTGAGGCATTACGTGTTGAGGTGCGGAACTCAACGCAGCGCTTTGCCTTGTTACCAAACCCAAGAAATGAAAATACTAAATTTTACATTTCTTGGAGTGGGAAATGAACCCACAACCTGTCGTGTCTACAGTCGCACGGTTATAAAAGATTAAAAGCAAAAAAATGATATGTATTTATATATAATTATATTTCAGAATAACATACACCCCAATAGAAGATGGCCCGTTATCTTTTAAGATATTTTGTAGTGTGACGCATTTGACGAAATTAATTACTTTATGTGTTAATGCTTTAAGCTATTCTATAAAACCGAAAATAATTTATTACTTGATTGGAAACGAACATATTTTGTGTCATGATGCCATTACTAATATTAATTTGGATCAGGTTATTTTTTTTAATTATTATAAGATTATTACATATATAAGCATGTTATGTTTTTAAACTTGAACTTTCTGCGTGGTCCTTCGAGCCATACTAAACATTAGGTTTATAACAGACCGCGTCTACATATGAAAGGAGAATACCGTTCACCGTTAAAAATGAAGGTTCAGCAACATTTTTCTTTGACTGGCACTACAATACTAGCGCTGTTAAGAAGTATCTACAACTCTACATAGAGCCGAATAGTGGGCACGTGGCACCCGCTTGCGAAGTCGAATGCATACTTCATTTCACATTGAAGAAAGTTCCTGTGCAAGCCTTCCCAATTACACTATCTGTATGTATTTCCCGACAGGTTATTTATTTAAATCTTTTAATAATTAGAACGATCGAAGAAGTGTTTTCTTAAATATAGTTATAGCGCTTGTGAAAAAATATCAGAAAAAAAGTTTTTGTAATAGATAAGTAAGTAATAAGTAACCAAGTGGATTATTTTTTTAAATACAAATACTATCTAATTTATAAATATATTCGTTTATTATAGATTTCGGATGGGCCTGAATACACCATATATATTCATTCTGAAATAGAGAAACCATCATATCACTTTTCATGTATGGATTATGATTTTGGAAGGTGTATAGTGAACGCTCCGGATCCTACATATAAGAAAAATATCGCTTTTGAAAACGATGATAAAATGCCCATTACGTATGGTTATGATATTTCTCTTTAAATTGGTTCGAATTTCAGTACTTTAAATGACTTGCGTTTTCATACAATTAACTAAGACATGTAATATTTTAGCGTAAGAGCTTTATGATTTTAATTTCTTGCTATCTTTTTTATACTTCATAGATATAATTATTTCAAAATGAGTTACTATGTAGTTAAAATAATAAAATACATCTATTTTAGTTTGGATTTAAACTTTTCCAATTTGCCCGAGTTATTTGTGAGCTACAACAAAGAAAGTCCTATTCAACCAAACAAGCGGTTAAAGATATCAATTTATTTCCGTCCTAAGCAAGTAAAGGAGTATGAATTTAAACTTCAGTTTTGGGTTAACTCTCTTTGTGAAGAAATTATTACAATTAAGGGCGAAGGTTAAACGTTTTGATGTTTATGATTTTTAATTAACAAGCTTATATTAGCTATTATTTTTTAGTTAATAGGCTAAAAAAAGGCTCTAATTTTAAAGTCAATCTTTTAGATTAGCTTGTCAGGGAATCATTTTCGTTCTAACCATAAATTTACTTAGTCATTAAAGTATCATTTATATACACTATATCAACCTATGGTTATTTTGTAGGTATCCCTCTGCTTTTCGATTTATTCGAAGGTTGCCAAAAGAGTTTCGATCTAGGACCAGTAAAAGTGGGTGAAAAAATAATTCGTCAAATAGAAGTCATGAATCATAGCAAAGTGCCGATAGACGCAAGCTTCATATTTCGAGTGATGTACCAGAATGTTGAGGAAGATAATGCAAAATCTGAAGGGACCAGCATCTGCTTAATTCCAAGTGTAACGGATTTACGTGTATCGGAAATTGGTCCTTCGAGGTCTTAAAAATATAATGATATTATATATTTAAATTGTTTAACGCTTATAACGACAAGAGTATTTCTTGTTTTTTTTTTTTAAAGAACATACATTCAAACGATTGTATGTTCTAGCTTAATCATTTGAATGTCTAATTAGAAAGTTGAAAAGAAGGTATTTATGATAAGACTGTTCTAACTATTTTACAATCTAGTGACAAATGCGTAATGACAATGGATGTGGATAGTAACTTAGCTAAAAGGTTTTCTCCCGTTGCCTCTTACAACTATAGATGTATTATTGATAAAAAAATATTATTGTATATTACAACCATGATATTTAATATCACTTTTTAGAGGAGAAATGCTGCAGAAGTATAAAACAGATAAAATACAAGAACAAATTGCGATGGATTCGAAAAACGCTTTGTCATCTTTAAAGGCTGTGCCAAGCAAATGTACTATTAAGCCACACAGAAAAGTGCCCCTAAAAATACAATTTAAGCCCATTGGCATGATAAGTAATTTGGACGTACAGGTATATTACATTCTTCAACGCACACTAATAAACCATTTTTTTCATACATATATTTTTTATAATATATTGTGATACAAATATACAAATTCCGACAAATGTTTTCAGTTGCAATGTATCGCTTAATCCTATTGTTCCATTACGAACACTTTTAGTAGTAGCGTTTGGCGCTCCGTTCTCCTTGACTAACTCACTAGAAAAAAAAGCGCATTTTTATTTAATAAATTCAAATAACAATAATATAAAATAAACGATACCATCACATGTTTATTGTTTTTTTCTTATGAAGAAAAATACCTTAATTTAAATGAATATATTTCCAGTTGAATATGAAGGTATTTCAATTTGAGCGTCCACTAGTGCGTCTGAGCGGGAGCGCCACCGGCATGGACTTGCACTTTTCGCAGAACTCGCTGCAGTTCGGTCGAGTGCGAAGACGTGGCTGTAAAATATTAAAAGTCATGCTCTTCAACAAGGGTGACTTTGGTACTAGGTATTTTTTTGTCATAACACTCTTATATTTTGTGAAAGAACAATAGTATATAACTTGATGGATAGCGACATCTTATGATGGTTATTGCTTAATCCGAGTCGCCTAATATGATTAGAGTCGTTAGTGCCTATGATGGCGTCCAATGAATTTTCATTGAAAATCATTCGTTGTTATAGCCATAAAAACAATATATTCAGAAAAAAAAGTGTATATATATTTATATGGGCTGCATGCCAAAAAAATATTAACTTCTTGCTGATTTGAAACTTCTTCAGCACTTTTAACAAAAGTAGATAATTATAAAAAAAAAATTCTTTTTTTAAGATTTTGGTGGCAACCGTTGGTATCAAGTGAGTTTGTGATATCGCCAATGCAAGGCGCCATCGCTGCGCGTACTAATGTTACCTTCACCATCACCTTCCGACCTGTCAATCACAACCCATTCATAAAAGTGTGGGTAAGTGACATTTTTGATTTACGTTTAGAAATTGAAACTCCTAAGCTTAATAAACAAATATATTAAATCAATATCAAATTTAATTGTATTAAAATGCAAATTTTATTGTGTTGACATTACCGTTTTAAATTTATTTTTTGCTCTAGGCGTGCTGCAATATAGAGAATTATAAGCCATTAGAGCTGGCGTTGTATGCGACATGTATAGACACTGGTAATATACAAATAAGAACATTATATTTTGAATGCCCCGTTAGAGAAGTTAATGAACAATATGTTGTTGTTACTAATCCGTAAGTATAAAAGTAAGATTTATTTACTTGTATTATTATTGTGTATGAATTGTTATTATTTTACGGTACTTCAATTGAATGTATATTTATCATCAATATCGTAGTTCTTTTTTTTAGGTTTAGTTATTATTTCATTCACCACGGCTACACGATCCGAACTTTTTGTGAACTATTACATTTTTTTACAAAATTTTACCTTTTTTTCGATATTTCTTTTAACTAGACTTACATACTTTACATAACTTTTCTAAAGAGTCGAATATTTTAAGGTGCCAACTTATATAATAAATATAGAATAACTTACATTGCAGTTCAGACGATGTATGGCTTATCTTGTCTGAAGTATCTGGTGGACCCTTTGAAACGTTGAAAGAGTTTCAAGTAGAGCCCAATTCTACTTTTGATATACCAGTCTACTTTAAGCCCAAAATTATGGGGAAACATGAGGTGCGACTGCTTTGTTCCCTGCTAAGAACTTTTATAAAAATAATTAATTTTGTCATTAATAACGCGAAAAGTTTAAATCCATTTCGGAGGCGGTGTATTTTTATTAATAAGTAATATAAAAACCTCCCCAGTTCCACCATACAGTGTCGAAGCTAAGTTATATTTAAAATCAGGCAGAGTTTACATGTAGTAAAACTTTTACTCGATCAGGTGGTAGTGCATGGCAGGCAAAATTCTGTTTAAGGTATTTTCTTAGATAGTGAATTCATATTTTGAAATAAGAAATTGGCTATCAATGTAAAAATAAATAACACCAGTCGTGGTGCAGAGGCACCAGCGTGCGACTGTAAACACGAAAGATTGTGGGTTTTATGTATGAAAATACTAAACTTTTACATTTTCTGGACTTTAGTATTTTCATTTCCTTGGGTTTGCTAACAAGGCAAAGCGCGGCGTTGAGTTCCGCCACTCAAAACGCAATGAAGATTCGGCAAAAAGTGGGGAACGGAGTGTCTTAACACTAGGTTTCCTCTGTCTACCCTGCTATATGCGGGATACAGCATGAAGCTAAAACAAAACAATATAACTTTATGACTCTGTGGAAGGACGTAGAAAGTTTAATGAATTAGATAACTTGAGACTACTTTTAGATAGTGATGGATAGTGGTATAATTCATAATGGTGTAAATAACTAATTAACTAACAATAATCCTTGTAATATGTTTATGTTAACAGAGTCAAGTTTTGTATTCTCCTCTGGGGGAGAGTGCTCTTTTTATTACGTTAATGGGTACAGCGCAGCATCCCAACCCCAACGGCACTATCACAATTACAGTGTCGGCTAAAGAAATTTGTACTAAGGAATTACTTGTTTACAATATTACTGAGGTTTGTATGATTTTAAGGACAATCATAATTAGTTTAGAAATATTATATTTAAGTAATATAACAATTCTCGAATTCGTTACCTGCGATACCAATGAGGGTATTTATTGGTATCTTAGGTGCCTACTCATTGACTTTGTATCGCAGGTACGAAGTAAAGAATTAATATAAATTCATTTATACATAATTATTAAATTTAAACTACAATTAAATTGCAAGCGAATATCATAATGTACAATTCAATAATAATATGTTGAGATTTTTTTATGAAGCAATTATTATTTTTGGTGCTATCTAGTTCCCAGAAACGTACGTAGTGTCTACGGAAATTGTTAGAATAGTACCTGAAAAATTCGAAGGTTACTATGAAATAAAGCATCCCGAAACCGTCAAAGTATGGGGAGAAGCGACTGCTACTTGCCGCTGGACGTTTGTCTGTTATGAAGAGTGCACAATGTATACAAAAGTATGATATTCATTCAAAATATTACAATAATTAGGTATTATATTTTTATGAGGGTCATCGTTGCGCAATGGATATATCTTTTTATTATTTGTGGAACTATAATAGGCAAAGCGGCGGCGTTGAATTCCGCCACTCAACACGCAATGCCTCAATCTAGCGGAAAGTGGGGAACGGATTTGTTGAAAGAGAACGGAATGTCTTAACACTAGGTTCTCAGGTTCCCTCTGCCTACCCTGCTATATGCGAGATACAGCGTGAAGTTAAAAAAATAAATAAATAAAATAATTGTGGAATCGGCTCAGCGGAATCATTGTATTTAAATCATTTGAAGTTTTCACTCTGGTAAGATAAAACGTCATAGGTTCCGCCACGCAACAGTGAAAAGTTGGCTCTTCCCGTAATTTTAGAAATAGGTAGTAAAGGGACAGCCTACAAGAATATTACTTAACTTTTTTCTCGACTTTTTACTTATAATTTGCACATCCTAAAAACTCCAAGCCGCATTTTGTCTAGACAGACCAAGGACACGCCTTCATTATAAATATAAATCCCGGAGTATTTGAATACAAAATTACTTATACAGTAAACTCATCCAGATCGACCGACTTTAATTTAGAATTTAAGCGTTAGTATTAGCTGATTTATAAAAGTTAGTGCTATATTTAAAAAAGTTTCAATAGGAACCCGAAACTCCTAATATCAGTTTCATAATGCATTTTTTTTTAATTTCACGCTGTATCCCGCATATAGCGGGGTAGGCAGAGGGAACCAGAGAACCTAGTGTTAAGACACTCAATTCCCTTTCAACATTTCCGTTCGCCACTTTCCGCCGAATTGAGGCTTGCGTGTTGAGTGGCGGAACTCGACGCCGCGCTTTGCCTTGTTACCAAACCCAAGAAATGAAAATACTAAATTTTACATTTCCTGGAGTGGGAATCGAACCCACAACCTGTCGCGTTTACAGTCGCACGCTTGTGCCTTTGCGCCACGACAGGCTTCATAATGCTTTATTGAAACATATTAAACTTAAATATACGAACCTTATTATGAATGATTACATATTATTATTTTTATTTCTAGGTAATGTTTATAAATGAAGACAACCGTGAATATCAATTTTACAATGTAGAACTAACTGTGACAGCTAGTAAAATTGTAGACACACTCATATTTACGTCCCGAGCGCGCGAGTCGGTTCAAAAAGAGCTCGTTATTAAGAATCCTCTTGGCTTTGATGCAGAATTTTACATAAAATGTGATAAATTAGAAATTCCTGATGTATTGAAAATTAGTAGAAATTCTGAGGTACGTTTTGTATGCCTTTTGGTAATGTTTAAACATAATAGAGAAGAATATACATATATTTCTCAGTTGAAAAATATCTATTAGGTAAGTAGATATTTTAAAGCGTAAGTAGGTGGAAGAACTTAAATAAATATATATGGGTATGAGGCTTTATTGGCCTTTACATACCTGCTAGACTTTACTGCCCGTACGAGGTGTATTTGAGAAAATTGTAGTCACTACATGATTGCTTCAGTGGATATATGTAGTAAGTTGCATGGGTGGAAAATGCCACTCCACTGTCTCATACTATCCTATTAAATGGAACCATGTGACGCGTTTATAGCCACATTTTTTTTTCTACTCTGCGAAATGGGATTCGTTAAAATAAAAAATAGAAGAATTTTAGGAAAACAAATTAACGTAACTTATCAATTGTGGAACTACGATGAAACAATATTGTGACACGTTTAGTTAGGAATTTAAATATATCATAAGTCTAAGAAAGAGCTTTAAAAAAAAAGAACATATAATAAACTATACTCTCATTTATTAACTACTTTACTTTCAGTCGACGCTTGTAATGGTATACTCTCCCCTTGTGGTGGGCGAATTTGAGGAAATATTGGAAATAAGCAACGAGCTCGTAGGCACCTATATTTACAGCGTGATATTAAATTGTCTTCCGGCAAAAGTGAAGAATCTAGAATTTTCTACTCCTCTAGGTTCTAGTATTCCACTGCGCTTGCGAGTACAAAATAAAACTGATGTGCGAACGGATTTTATAGCCACGGTTAGTATTAAAATTGCTACTGGTTTAATAGTTTTTTACTTAATGAAATATTGCTTTTAAACTGAAGTATACATTATAACATTGATTGACATCGAGTTTCAAGATAAATATTATTTTCATTCCCGTTCTGATGGGAGAGCAAAAAGCGCGTCGTTGATTTTCACCACCCAAAACGCAATCGTTCGGAATTCGAGCATTCGAGTACAAAAAGGAATACCTCGATACTAGAGTGTTCCTGCCTACCCTGCTATGTGAAAGAGCGCGAAGTTGAATTTCAAAATGTATTAATATTTAATAAGGATAAAGCACCGTAGCATTTGGATATCCCGTTAGGGATAAGGCGCGAAGAAATTAAATTAAAATGTATTTATATAATTGAAGAAAAAACTTTTGAATAAAAAAAAAATTATATTAAAATAAAATTTATTTTAAAGGTGTCTCATCCCTCAATCTTAACGGAAAAGGAGTATGGTCTGAGTCCGTACGAGAGAGGAAAATTCCAAGCCTGGTTTGAGCCAACAGAGTTTGGGGTTCAGTACTGCAATGTCTCATTTATGTCTCCTATTGCAGGAGAGTTTATGTTAGTATTTTCTAAAACTTGCTAATTAATTAATATAACCATTACCCTGTGCGGTTTGTGGTACCTGTTTGTTACTATAAGTATTACTGGCTGTATGTCGACCCCCATTCGAGATAAATTTTGCGTCCCCGCCTTGGTCGAAAACAAAGCTTTAGCGCACCCTCGAGCTCAACTACTTATCGCATTTATTAATTATTTAAATATTGTTTTAAAATATTTATTTTAATTAGCGCAATGTCTTTTTTGGGCGGGAAATGATAAAACGGCAGGTTCTTGACACTAAAGTCTCACTGACTATCCTTAAAAATTAAAATTGAAAAAAGCGTTTTTAAATTAATTTTTCGTTTCTACTGTCTACCCTTATTAACATAAGTTAACAACAGCAAATATTTTTTTTATATTAATTATAATTATTAATTAAATAAATATTGTATTATACCTAAATTCCCTAGTGCTTTTTATATTTTTTTAAAATAAAATAATTATAGTTTCAGTATCAGAGGAACAGCAACGGAGCCGAAACCGCAAGGTCCGTATGAGATAAAAGCTGGCGGTTCCACTATTATTGAATTTAAAAATATTTTTGAAGAAACGCGAACTTTTAAAATCAACGTGGATCGCGAGGAATTTCATATTAAAACTGTTTACGAATCATTGAAACCTAAGAAGGTATATTACCTAATCATATTGATTAAGTTATTGTTCAAATTTTAATAGAGAACGGAGTGTCTTAACACTATGTACTCAGGTTCTCTCTGCCTCCCATTACCCTATATGCGGGATACAGAGTGAAGCTTAAAAAGAAAGTTTGATAATAGTAATTGTGAATAATCAGCACACTTAAAACAAGGGTTGGTCTTTTACATTAATTTTATGTTGATTTAAAGTAACTATCAATTATTTAAAAATAACTTTTAACTAAATCTATTCACAAATAAAATAAATTGTTAGGTGGTAGGAGGTTCGTCCTCCGACTGGCTCGCGACCACTATCATGTCAAAGACGAACCGCCAAATA
>JAKGSA010000024.1:400211-476299 GCA_033558755.1 Philaethria dido | reverse complement strand
GGGGTACGTAACCCTTTACCTTCAGGTTGTCCTTTTGTTTGTTTGCCGTCCTTTAAAAAAAAAAAAAAAAAAAAAAAAAACCAAACGTTTTGATAAAATATAATACTCACGTGAAGGTTGTAACTACGGCGTACTGGACTAAATGCGTTGTGGATACACATCCCACTTCGATTAGCGATGTCATTTTAATAAAAAAATTGACAATAAATTGTATTTTTAGAATGTAAAAGTAATGGTATATTTAAATGATATACCACCAAATAAACAGTTGACGATGCCTACTGGCTGTCTTACTATAGAGACGTACGAGCCACTCGAGCCAAAAGTACAATGGACATATTTCCTACAGGGAATGATGTGATTTCATTTGTAATTTTGTAATCATTTATATGCTATTTTATTATATTCATTAAAATTTATAGAACTATTTTAAATTTATTTTCATTTCCATTAACCATAATATAAAGCTTTAATAATAACTTATCCAACTCATAAATTAATCTTTTCAACTCAAAAGGGTAAAAGAAATAAAAAAAAATAAAGTAAAAACAGTGCTTTATTGTTACCAATCACTAACACTGAAGTCCTGCACAACATCCTCAGTATCAGGAATATCAACTTCTTTCACTGTTGTATTCTTCTGCGCTTTCTTATTAGGTTTCTTCTTTAGTTTTTTCTTCTTTTTCAAATCAGGCTTTTCGTTTTCTTCCTCCAGTTTAAAATTGTCTTCATTGTCATCCTCATCGTCCGATGGGAAAAGTACTAAGGGACCTTTGTTTTCGGGTTTACTTACTTTTTCCTCAGTTTCAGCTATCTTCGGTCTCTTTATGAGAGGCATCACACCAGCTATTTCATCGTTTTTGGTTATCTTCTTACGTTTCTGTATTCTATTTACTTTATTCCAGTTTTCAAAGAATGTAAGCAATGGGGTGCTTTTGGCTTTGATACTGGCTTCCCACGCTGCAACCATTTTGTCATCACTTAATGCAAAATTAATTTTGGCCCTTGCTTTTTCAATAAATTTTGAATTTTCCTCAATTTTTTCTAGCAATTGACGCATTCTTTTCGTGTAATTGGATACAGAACATGATTTCAGGAATTGTTTTATCTGCAAATTAGTAAATTGTTTAATAATGGTTCCTTTGCTTTAACATAATTATGAATACAGAAAATACCACACAGTGAGTCCTAATATTTATTTTTAGACAGATTTGTTACAGTTATTAATTGACTACTCATATAATAAGCTCACAAGTTTTCTATATGTTCATTTGATTTTTGTTATAATATAATTATATGTAGTAATAAAATAAATAAAAAGGCACTAACCTGTACTATTGCTAATAAAGCCATATCTGGGAAAGCTATAGAATGTGACACATTAGCTGTATATTCTAATAACAAACCATACACTCTGTCGATTACAGAGTCTTTAAAACCATTTTCCATTAATTGAGATTTCCCTAATCGAAGCACACATGAAAAATCTAGTGGTTTCATTGACATTTTCTTATTCTTTTTGTTGAAATCATATGAAGTTAACACCTGCAATTTACAATAGGCGATAAAGTTATTGTAAAGTAAAATATATATACAATATAAAATGTAAATTAAGATTATTTCTTAACTTCTAGACTTAAAAGAGCAGTAAAAGAAAAGCTAGTGTAAAAACAAACTTTCAGCCCAAAGAACACAAGACATTGCATGTTAAATGGCAGAACTTATGCTATGCTTTGTCTTAAGCAGATAAGTATAAATTATAAAAATTAAATATAATGAGTCTCCAAGTGGGAATTGAACCCACAACCAATTTCATTTACATTTTGTCTCACTACACTATGGTGGCCTATTCCATAAATTGTTCTTTATAAATTATTATCACAAAAAAGACAATAGAAATAATTAGAAAAAAGTTCTTGGATTTTTTGATAATTTTTCTGTCCAAATAAACTCACCTCAACTAGGAATGGTAATATTGGCATGAATGTATCAGTTTCCTTTGATAAATGTATAAGTATGTCTACACAATGAAACCTTAACGGGTAATATTGATGTGTAGGCACTAGTTTTATTGTATTTGTTATAACCATTACTAAAGGATACAGCAATGGTTGCAACTGCGGCTTATTAGACGAAGCAGATATTAAATCAGCCCATAAATGTAAAGAATTGACAAACTGCCAGTTGTAAACAGCTTGTCTATTTTCAACTTTCTGAACAACAATTGCATTTCTTAAATGTATTGCAAGTTGCCTTATGTAAAGAAACACATGGTGGTATGATACATTTAGGTCTAATGTAAACATTTCCACTAAGGACCTTCTCATAAAGTTTATTCCTGGCCATGTGGATGGACTGACAAACTTACAATTTTTCACATAAGTCATATACATAGCTTTTAAAACCAAGTCTAGGAGAGCTGTTTGCTGATTTCTTGTTATTCTGAGGATACATAAAAATGCTAGAACCCGGACTGTTTCTTCACTGTTGCTCCAAAGTGAGATTAATTTCTTTAATGCTCTTTTAGATATACTATTAAAGCATGCCACATAAATGGACATTTGATGTAAATGCTTAAGAAGTACAGTAAGAATATTTTCTGAACTAACTCCACTAAGTAATTTCAACAAATCTTTAAGGTATGCCACTAGAGGACCCTTGATCTTTATAAAGTGTTTACATTTTTGAGGATCTTTTCCAGACTGTTCCATGCCTAAGTACTTTTTTATTGCAGGTGGTAAATATAAGACACACATTTGAATAACTGCATTAAAGATAGATGAACCTGGAATGAAAAGTCTTCAATAAGTAAAAATCTATATAGTGAAATAATTATAACCCAGATGTTTGTAAAAACACTTACCCTCAACTTTGAATTCTCCAACAGATGCACCATCTTCACTTGTGGCTCTTATCATAGCTGCATTAAATACTTTTATAACAGTAGTTAATGTGGTTAATTTAATTTTACCTTCACTTTGTAGTTCTGACTGCCATTGAGCCAGCATTTTGAGTGTAATTTTTCCATGCACAACTTTAGCAGTTTCATCCTACAGTAAATTTTTATATATAGTAATAATTAATGCATATAACTTATTTTTTACATTAAATATAAGTTATAGATCATCAAATTTGTCGAAAGTTTTACAATTAAATATATTTTACCTCAAAATCACTTTCATCACTGTCCCCAGTGAGGGGTCCAGGTACATGCAGTTGATCATCGTCATCTTTATCAGAAGCATCATCATCATCGGAATCGGTTCCAAAGTTTAATAAATTTTCATCGTTTTCTTCAAGAAAATTATAAAAGTCTGGGTCTATCTTTTTTAATTTTTCTAGTGACTTTTTGTGAGTCTCTGGTGATAGCTCTTCTTCGGAGTCTGCAATAACAGAAATTGCACATTAAAATATGACTGATTTTATTAACAAATATATTAAAAAGTAATACTAACCTGAGCCGCTCTCCGAGGGCGGTTTAGGGGTTTTCTTATTTTTCATGTTTGTTCAAACTGTATTTTTACACAATGAACAACTCTATAATAGAAAGTCTTTTTATCTAAAAAGTTTTAAAACGATTTCATACAAAAAGCTTAAATTTTAACACGTTTATTCCTCGTGGTTTAGTATGTTTGCGAAATTGACATTTATGATTGAAAGTAAGAATTAAATTTTGACACATTCTGTGACAGTTAACGTATATCATGTTAATATTCTGTAACATTGCATTCAGTAATCAAAAGAGCCACAATGTAAAATATCATTTAATAAAATTACTCTGGCAAGATATCTAAACTATATAGAGAAAGAACAGAAAAAAATATAAATAGATTATCATATTCTTCTTAACGTTGAATGTTGTCATAAGTCATAAAATATTACAGTATTGTTGTCAATTTAAATATCATGTTATATACTATAAATTAAACAAATATTAAATGTATATAATAAATATACCACTACTATGTACTATAAATTAATTATACTAATGGAATCTATTATAATAAAATATATATCTTTTAAGAATCCAAAATCAACTGATAGAACAACACTAAAAGTGGGCTATAAACCGGAATGTCAAAATTATTATGACGTTTTCTTTTTCGTTCTCAACAAGAAGTGACGAATAAGTGTATATTTGCTGTTAAAATCCAAAATATGGCTGCTGAAATAAAACCTGCACCGAGAACGCCTAATGATAGATTTTCAACAACTAAGAAACCAGCACTTTTAAGTAAATTAGAAGGTTGTACCGATGATGTAAATGCAGCAGTTGTGATCCCTGGCGAAGACGGAGTTATTAGTGTTTGCGATGATAAGTAAGACTTTGTTGACTTTACATTCTACTGTTTGACCATCAAATATGTCATTAACTATCCTATTGTCAAGTGCATTGTTAATTTAAAATTGTAGAATAGCTTTTACATATGTAATACAAATGTAACAAATTCTTTCTTTCAACTTATTTTACGATTATAACAAATATATTTTTGATACATTAAGGTCCATTAATAGCTATTTTATTGATAAAAAATATTTGCATTACTTAAAGGACAGTGAGAGTATGGCTGAAGAGAGATTCAGGTCAGTACTGGCCAAGTATTTGCCAGTACATGCCGTCTGGTTGCACATCAATGTTCTACACTCCTGAAACACGTCAACTATTTATTGGTCAAGAAAATGGCACCATTTCAGAATTTACACTTACTCCTGATTGCAATAGGATAAATCCAGTGAGTACATGGAAAACTTAAAACGAATCACTTTCCAAAATTAAATAAAAACACAAAGTATTTTTTATTTTACTACATTATCTATGGAACTGTAAAACTTGTTTCTAAAAACAAAATTACTAACATTACTTACTAACATTACATTTATTAACATTACTGTGAGATAATATGAATAGTGATAAAGCTTAATAAATATTCTGACCTTCATTTTGAGAGATAAAGGATTAAATTCAACATTGTTTATAATTAGTAGATTAATGTTCAATTTTTATGTTGACTGCTTCCATACATGTTTTCTATTTATAAAGAAAAAAGTAATATGTATTTTAATAATGCCTGTTGTGGCACAGAGGCACAAGCGTGCAACTCTAAATGCTACTTCTAATCGTGGGTTCGATTCCCACTCCAGGAAATGGAATTTTTCATTTTCTAGGTTTGGTAACCAGGCAAATGGGGTATTGAGTTCCACTTAGCAATGCCTCAATTTGGCAGAAAGTGGGGAATGGAGTTTCTTAACACTAGGTTCCTTCTGCCTACCGTGTTATGTGTGGGATACAGTGTGAAGCTATGTTTGTATGTATTGTTAAGCAGGCTCTTTGTATGTTATGACCTTGAATATTTTAAAAATACAAATATTTCCCAGCATCGCTTTTCACACTATTGTGTCGGTATTACATCATTTCTAGGTCATTAAGTGTTTGATAATAACCTAAAGTGCTTGTTAAGACTATTAATTTTAAATATTAAAAGTTTAAACTTTATTTTTTATTCTGTATATCCATAATTATATATAATATGTGGATGTGATATACTAAAATATAACAATATGAAAAATGGAATGATATATGAATTATTGAAAATTATCAATATTAATTTAAATATTATGTCCGTTGGATGCAAAAACTTGTAACATAGGATAAAATTCTGAAACAAAGACTGTTTAGATAATATATATATTTTTTAAATATACTTTAAAATAGAAATTTAAAATAATCTGCAAAAATAAGTAATAACAATGCCAACATTAATTTGTAGGTATAAAAGACCATTATAATGTTTTAAATTTAAGCAATAAAATTATACAAGAAAAATTGTATTATTGAATATTTAGAAAATATTTATTGAATACATGGACAATATTTTTTTAAGACTCGTGAGTACTTGGCGCATACGGCAAGGGTTACAGCTGTAGTGTTCTCTTTGAGTTGTGAGTGGGTGTTATCTGTTAGTCGAGACAAGCTCTTTGCTTACCACTGCAGTGAAACTGGAAGGAGGATTGGCGGCTATTCATTTGAAGCATGGTGCACAGCATTGCAGTATCCTTTTTATATATATTTTTTTTATAATAAATCTAAACACTAATCTTTTTTTTTAATTAAGTATATTATATTTATATTTAATATAAATTTATTCCATACCAGTGCTTAAAACATTTCGTAAGTACTTTTTTTTAATGTAATAAAGAAAAAAAAATCAAAATAATGTGTTAATGTTTATTTATGGTTTGCTAATATTGTAGT
This sequence comes from Philaethria dido, assembly GCA_033558755.1. Lineage (NCBI taxonomy): Eukaryota > Metazoa > Arthropoda > Insecta > Lepidoptera > Nymphalidae > Philaethria > Philaethria dido. The sequence goes on along the minus strand of JAKGSA010000024.1, from coordinate 470,046 downwards.
AGTAATATGGCTTCACATGTGTTTATTTGAGAAAATGCAAGAAGCCTTAGATGAGTTACTTCTAATATATATTCTAATATGTAAATTATAAAATCTTTATGTGGCTCCAAAAATGCTGTATTCTCGCTATTTCAATTTTTCGTATAGATTTGTATGGTACAAATGCTATAATGCTAGCTATTTAACGCAATTAGATACATCATGATATGCCAAATATGAATTCACTACCTTATTTGAAAGGCTTATTTTACATATCACTAAAATAATAAAAAAAAATAGCATAAAAAAAGTGGATATAGAGGTAACCTTTTATTTTATTTTTTTTCATTTTGATTGTAGATTTTTTTTAGTGACTAAGTAGAAAATATTGTCAAAAGTATTTTAATACAATTTATTTTCCTAAACTGAAAAACCAGATTTGATTCTCAGTCGAAGTATGCATTCATAGGTGATTACAGTGGACAGATAACAATGCTGAAGTTAGATAATAATGGTGCCACTTTAGTAACCACATTAAAAGGACACACTGGGTAAGAAATAAATATTTAATTTACTTTAACTGCTTTTTCTTTCAAAAATTTTTTCTGTTTTCAATTATTGTGCTTTTATTAGTTTTATCTGTATCTTTTTCTTTCTATAGATATGTTCTTTTATAAAAACAAAAAAGTAATAAAGTTCTAAAACTTTCGATCTCCCTTTATTAGCCCTATTTGTAAATTAGTACATGTGTCCGGATCTAATTGTCATTAGATCCACTGCCATATTGTCATACGGCAGTGAATTTTGAAAAGGTAAGTCGGTAAATTTAGAGAAGCTGGTATATATTTAGGAAAGTCGGTATAGGATGAAAAGGTATTTAGTAATTTCACTATCAATTTTTGGTGATGATTTTTTTTTTAGGTGATATAGATGACAGCTTGATTTTTTTGCAATTCTATACCCAATATTTTTTGGCGACCTTTTTTTTAGCTCTCACACCTTTCTTAAACTTGTTTTTTTGCAAACTTAATTACACTTTGTAGCCCACATTTTTGGCGACCTATTTTTTAGGTTTCATACTAATATTTTAAATATTAAGGAAAGCCGGTAGGAACCGTGTTGTAGGGACGCCTCGCCACTGTAGTACATACAATATTTTCATAGCATTTACTTGAGAGCCCTATGGAAATATTTGAAATATTTTACACCGCGTGGAAAATTAACCAACAACCGTTTATTAACCGTCTGGCATTTTCCAATTACTGCGTAAGCGTCTCGAGATAATTGACGCATTTGCGCTTTTCTTAGAGTTATTAATTGTTTACACAAAAATTGTAATATTAGAAAATATATAGTATTTTACCGGCCATATATTTTATATATATATTTTTTATATTTATATTTTTTTATATTTATATATTTCTAGTTGTATGTTCCTGTAGCAATCAATTCGTGTAAGAAACTTTTGCAAAGATTTTTTTCAATTTCGTCTTACGATTTTTGCTTGAAAATTTCTTCACTAGTCCCGATCCGATAATAACAATACAATATTTTCATACTATACATCTAATCTTGATTACGACGATCAGGATATCAAAGAATTTAAATATATTCGGATTATTTTTTTTATAAACTAATTTGTTATTTTATTTTTTTTAATGACAAGAATTTATTGCGAATAAGTTTTTATAAACATACCGATTATATCTAGACTCTATATCTTAATTTTTTTTAATTTATTTTTCTAGTTCCGTAAGAGTATTGAATTGGGCGCCGATACCTCAGCTGTTGTTCAGCGGGTCCTTTGATCAAACTATTATTGTATGGGACATCGGAGGACAGAAAGGAACGGCTTACGAGTTACAAGGACATAGGTAAAATATAATGTTTTTTTTTAACTTCACGCTGTATCCCGCTTATAGCAGGGTAGGCAGAGGGAACCAGAGAACCTAGTGTTAAGACACTCCATTCTCTTTCAACAAATCCGTTCCCCACTTTTGGCCGAATTGAGGCATTGCGGAACTCAACGCCACGCCTTGCCTTGTTACCAAACCCAAGAAATGAAAATACTACATTTTACATTTCCTGGAGTGAGAATCGAACCCATAACCTGTCGCGTTTACAGTCGCATGCTTGTGCCTCTGCGCCACGACAGGCGTAAAAATATTACTTTATTATTATATTTTATTTATATAATTCATGATGTTCAAAAAAAGAGATGTATACATAGGATTACTCTAATACGTGAAGGAACAAATTCGCCTACATTTACGAAAATTATGCAAATAGAATATTTTTAAATTTGGCATAGTTTTAATTTGTAGAATTTCAGAATTAGAAACATATTTCCTCCGCTCTCATACAATCTTTAGTAAATGAACTACAATATGTATTAGCTTAGTTTTAAAATTTTTCATTTATTTAAAATTTAATTTATGTAATTGTTTTCAAATTTAGGAAATCCATCAAATTTTCTGACGTCATAGTAGCACTGTATAGAAATATCTGATAAACCATGGCAATATCCCCACTCGGAGGTTTTTGTATCTACTTATTTAAAATTAAAAATGTTTTTATTAATCTAGGCTTGTTAGGCAAAGTTCGGTCTTTAAATGTCGTAACAATAGAAAAAAAACCCAGGCGTTTTAAAATTTGAAATTATTGAATGTTTAAATACTCGAAAATGATGTAAACAAAACGTATGATGTGTGTAGTAACAAAGTGACGGGTCTGTGGTACGTGTGCGGGTGTCAGCGGCTGGTGTCGTGCGGCGAGGACGGCGCGCTCGGCGTGTGGGAGATGGGCGTGCCGCGTCGCGAGACGCCGGCGTGGCGCGAGGCCGACCTCTGCCAGCTGTGCCGCGCGCCCTTCATATGGAACGTGCGCGCCATGATGGAGAAGAAGCAGCTGGGTCGGTGAACACTATTACAACTAACACAGCGGGCGAATTATTGCTTTTGAAATTTTACCTAGTACTGACGGTAATAGCGGTGCAGTCAAATAATGGCTGTAATTTTAATTGAATTTAATAAGATTTAGTAACTGATTTAAAGGAAAGTGGTTCCCAATTTGATTGGTTTTTTTATATATGTTACCACATGACGATTTATTGCGTCAATTAAATTTGAATATTCATTTTTATATGATAGCATTTTTTTTGATGTGCTCCTATTGTAATTTGATTAAGATCTTGGGAGTAGTTTTTGATTTATTTTTATTTTATTATTTATTAATTTTAATTGAATTGTAATAATTCGATTTGACCGTAATTATAGTTTGATTATGTCCATGGATGTATAAGTTTCGGCATTTGCCATTCATAGTAAAATTAAATTTAATTGGAATATAATTAAATTCCACCTATATTCTCTTCACAAATAATTCCATTTGACCGTAATTATAGCTCCATTGCTTGCACGGTGTACATCTACAATATAATATGTACAGGTCTGCGGCAGCACCACTGCCGGTGGTGCGGCGCGGCGGTGTGCGGCGCGTGCTCCCCGCACCGCCTGCCGCTGCCCGTCATGGGGTTCGAGTTCCCGCAGCGCGTGTGCGCCGCCTGCTACGACACGCTGCGCCACGACCCGTATGTATACACTATATACATACATACATAGCTTCACGCTGTATCCCGCATATAGCAGGGTAGGCAGAGGGAACCGACGTGTTGAGACACTCCGTTCCCCACTTTCCGCCGAATTGAGGCATTGCGTGCTGAGTGGCGGAACTCAACGACGCGCTTTGCCTCGTTACCCAACCCAGAATATGAAAAATTCCATTTCCTGGAGTGGGAATCGAACCCACAACCTGTCGCGTATACAGTCGCACGCTTGTGCCTCTGCGCCACGACATACTATATATTGAACAATATTTTTTTTTATATTCACTTTTCGTGCATAACAAAGAAAAGAGGTTTTGCGTCCGAAATCGGGACGTCGCCTTCTCAGTGGCAGAATTACTTGACTTATCGGAGTGGAGAAATGACAATAATTGTAATTTAATTGTTTTCCCCAGGAAATCGAACCCACAATGAATAGTGTTTACATTCAGACGATCTCCCAATATGTTACGATGTTTATAACTCAATATTTTTTTATATATTTGTATTCCGTAAGAATCATTAATATACATGTATACCAACTTTCAGTCTATAGATTTACTAAATATATTATGTTGTTACGTACTTTAATATATAGATAAATATACTATGTTTTTTGAGTATAATAATATACTCTATGTTCCAGACGCGAGTCCCTAGCGTCGTTTCATGATATGAAGCACGCAGTGGCGTCTCTATTTGTAGATGAAGCGACAGGACGCATGTGTACAGCGGGAAAAGATAGAGTTATTAAGGTATAATATACTTATAAATAAAATTAAAAAGATAGCTCAATTAAATCAGATCGAATCGAATATTGATTCCCTGAAAATTGAAAGAGCTGTGTGCCTGCTTGAAATTGTAAGGCCGTCACCTGCGGGACTTGAACCTTAGTTTCGACTATTAAACGTGCTGAGTGGATAAAAACTTTGACGAAATTCTAGGTTCATGTATATGTCACAGAATAAAAAATATAATAACACATAATAAAATGTAATGAAAAATTGTAATGATGGTTATAAAACAATTTCAGAAAGTTTTACTTACAATAATTAAACGATAATATTTTGAAATTTTTGAAACGAGCATGATTTTTTACGTCGACTTTGTATGTATTAATTTTCAAGAAAAACTTATTACTGGTTAAGTTTATTATTTCTAATAAATAACCTTTATTTAGGTATGGGACATCAGCGTGTTGCTCGCGCCGGCGCCCAAGCCCGGCACCAGCGACCAGTAAACAACGACTACAGCGACGTCCATACGTTTCTCCAACGATGTCTAACATTATCTGTACTATTTATATACTAAATATATTAAATATGGCGGAACATATTAAAATATTAATTTATTATTAAGTTAAATTATGTAACTGTATTATTGTTAGTCAAAATTTTGTATTGTTCTTTGGTAGTCTTTTACGTATTATTTTCTTTAGATAAAGCCATTTTTTAAGGCTGAGAAAATTTTCGCTAGTAGAATGTTAGCCTTAAAAATGTTAATTAAAAAAAATATTAAATTTCTTTTATATATTGTTTTTTTCAAAATGTTGTAATCGGATGTCGCAGGCTCGATTGAAATATTATTTCATATAGAAAATACAATTATAAATATATTGTATTTTCATCGTAGTTGAGTTTAAAGGAAATAAAGTCAGCGAAAATATAAAAAAAGAGATAAGATTTTATTCTCTTATATTAATTATTTTTAAAATAGGTTAATCGAGAATATTCCAAAAACTTACTATTTCATACTTATTATTTAGTAGAAACTTTGTACCATCCATTATTTTGAAATGCTTAATTTAAATTAGTGAAATGTAATGTTAAAGGTCCAACGAATGTTTTTTTTTAAGATTTATTTTATCCAGCTATCTTAATGTAAGACTGAATCTTTCAGGATAATAATATAATTTGTAAAGAGATCTTGGATACTAGAGTGTAGAATAGGGTTTACAGTTAAAAGGTTAGTAACCTTAGACATCTTGTTTTTGATACATGAGTAATATTGTGGAAATGGTTGTTTAAGCATTTTGTATGTGTAATATTTAAATAACGCTTTTTTCATTAAACGTTGTAAAATATACACTGAATGCTTAATTCATTTATAAAATAATAAATTTTATTTAAAAAAAAGTTTATTTTAAATTTAATAATCTGTAACTGGCTTCGTAAATGCTAACGACCATTTCGTTGTTTATATGAAAAATTAACAATTGGTACAGGAGAGAGGAGAGTTATAAATATATAACATGTGTTCATAAATGCTATTTAATATGTGTCACGGACACGTCTTGACCAAATCTAATATGGTCTTTAATTAGATTGTTTTTTTTTACTGAAATATGTGCTCGGTTCTAGTATTTACTATCGAACAAAAATTTTTTTTTTGTCTTCATTATTGCACGTTGTATTAAATGTTCACTGCTTTCTTTTAAAAAGCCTTATATTATATTAGAAAATTTTAAATGAATGTACTTGAGTAATTTTTTAAATAATTCTCATTTCCTTCTAATAATTGCATTTTTTAATAAATAGTAATTTACATTAAAGGTCCTGTAATGATCCAAAGTTTCATTTCGCATGAATGCTTTATATTTTTAAATAAAATATTGTACTTACAATACGTGATTGTTTCTCTATTTTTTTAAAAACAGTTCTTAAATAAAGTATATATAATTGAACTATTACGAAATGTTATATTGTAAAATGTAATTAAACCACTAAGCTGTAATACTTTAATACATTTGTGTAACATTTATAAATATATTATCGATTATAATCGATATTAATTTCCGGTGTGGACCAAATGATTTATTATATCGATATAAAAAATAACGTCTCATTATTCGAATCACACCCGGAAACTTGTGTCCATTCTAAGCTATATATTAAATGTTAAGCTGCGTTTACATCAAATTATTTAGTACTAGATTTATTATGCTGTGAGTGGAATATATGAAAGAATTAACTTAACCCATTGAGTGCCAGCTACGAGATATTTCGTGCGTTCTGCAATTTTAGATTGGCAAATGGCCATTTCAGTTAGAAATATTTTGAAATGGTAAATTAACAATTATTTTCAACATTATTACAGTAAACTTTCATGTATTCTTCAAATGAAACCTCTAAATATGTCTGGCAATCAATGGGTTAATAGCAACAGTGTAGACCAGGCTTAAATCGACACGCTCACAGTAATCAGTAATATATAGTAGCGTTTATTGTATACTTAATTGTATATTATATATTAATATAAAGGCTTTTAAATCGGTTGCCAAATATGTAGCTACTGGCGTGTAATATGGCGGGACTAGTCTTACTCGTAGTTGGTCGTTATGTATACTGGTTCATAGTACTGTGCTATTATCTTATCTCTATATATAATAAATATTATTTTTATTTAGTATATAATGTACTAATCATTCTATTTTCGTTGTATAAGGTTCGGATAAAAGATATATTTAAAATAAGTTACGTTTATGTTACTAAAAGATAAATATTTTTTTATTCACGGAGCTTATTTGTGTTTGTAAGTAACACTGTAACATAAAAGTCATGTCATGTGTAATTATTGGATATATTATATCTACTACATAGATCGCTTAAAGTTTTTATGCCAATAAAGTAATGAATAAATTATTGTCTATTTTTTACAATCTGAGGTAGGTCGACATTGATTAAAATTAAAAGCGAGGCAGTGGGGTACACTGGTAATTCTAAATTTTAAATATTAATAAAACGCCTGTCGGCGCAGAGGCACAAGCGTGCGACTGTAAACGCGACAGGTTGTGGGTTCGATTCCCACTCCAGGAAATGTAAGTTTAGTATTTTCATTTCCTGGGTTTGGTAACAAGGCATTGAGTTCCGCCAGTCAGCACGCAATGCCTTAATCGGCGGAGAGTGGGGAACGGAGTGTCTTAACACTAGGTTCCCTCTGCCTACCCTGCTATATGCGGGATACAGCGTGAAGTTAAACAAAAATAATAATAATAATAAATACTAAGAGTAAGGGGTATGATACAAATGTCATTGACACGGTCAGCCTTTATAGTCAGGTACGTCGTAGTCTCTTCCACGATCTTCTTTCCTTTTCCCTCTTATCATCACCATTTACTGGCTTCAGCTTTGAGCAGCGTATAGTAGGAAGCACTCAGCCAGGGCACGTGTACAAGTCTTTGGACACACAAATTTGCCCATTAAACACCTGGTCCTTGGGACAAGTAAGATAAGTTCTCACACCGGTTACGCAGAAATAGTACTTTTTACATTCCGTCCCCTGTTGCAAATAGAAGCCGTCACGCTCACAATACTTCCCACCATTCTCGATCATATCCCGCCTCGGGGATCCGCAAATATGATTAGCGGGCTCTACACACGTCTGACCGTCGAATATTTTTCCACCGAGGCATGTTAACGTCGCTAACCTGTCGCCGCCCTCGCAGTAAAAATATCTGTCAACAAAATATTTGTTAATGAGTATTTTTTTAGCCAAAAAAAATATAATTCTTAAATTAATAAATAAAAAACATAAATATTCCAATACCTGTGGCAATCAGAGTCCATTTCAGCGTGATAGCCATCTGCCAGACCGTTGCACGAGTAATCCTCGTTGGGGCATACATCAGAGTGTGTCGGAACACACGACTCGCCGTCAAAAGCCCGTCCCGCCGGACAAGCGTAGACAGCTTTCTCCCCATCCACGCACGCGTAGAACCCCCTACATCCGGCGTCGTTAGCGCGATAGCGGCCATCAGCTCTACCGTAGCAGGAGTCACGCTCTAAACTAGGGCACAAGTATTGAGATGCTTGCGAGCAACGGGCACCATCATACACTTGTCCCGTTGGACATTCTAGCGTTATCTTCATAGCACCCTCACAATGAAAGTAATTCGTACAATTAGAATCAAGATCTTGATAAGTTCCACTCGGCATCCCCACACACTCGCGAGCTCTTTTTGGCCCGTCACAATAGAATGATTCTTTTGAGACACAACCCACGCCGTCGAAAACTAAACCCCCAGCGCACGATCCCCGGGCCGTCACTCTTTCTCGCTGACACTCGTACCAGGAGTTACAGTCTTTCCAGTCTCTGTACAAGCCATCTTGTCTATTGAAACAAGGGCTCCTAGCTGGAGGTGGGCACTGCCTCTGCGCTGCAGGCTCACACCCGCTACCCGAAAATAGTAAACCAGGTTCACACACACCGCGTCGGATAACTCTTCGAGATTCACATACGAAGTACTCCCTGCAACCAGTTGAACGATCTGCGTAAGCGCCGTCAGGAGCTTTCTGACATAGCGAGGAGCAGACTTCATCAGAACAAAAATCAGCATCTCCCGCTGGAAGCGGAAACGCGGCAGACCGTGGAGGCGGGCACGTACTGTAACACTTTCCACCGCATGATACCACACTACGTAATTCAGCACCCTGACACTGCAGAGTCCGACGACATTCGTGAGAGGAATCAGGGTAATTTCCGTCAGGCAAACCCGCACAAACCGGTTCATAGCAGGTGCCGGCGCCGCGCGAACACGCTTGCCGCGACAAATCAAACCAGGAGCCAGACGGGCACATATGGTCTACAGCGGTGCTATTAGCGCAGCGGTAGTAGTGACGACACGCTGTACCAGGCGTTGCGTACGCGAGCGTGTCTCCCGGCGCACATATCCGTCGTGTACATGAAGTGCTGCGTCGCGGGACGCAAGCAGCGGCCGTTTCACTAAACACCCGGCCCGGCGCACACACGTAGCGTCCTCTAATTGTTCCACCCGAACAGCGTACATATTCTTGACAATCAACGTCGTAGTTTGCATTTAAACCATCCTTAGCGCACACGATGTCGTTGCCATCTACGAATAAATTTTTGTGATATAGAGAACGTCCATTAGATATTTAATAAATCCAAGCGGGAAAATTAAGTTATTTAAAAAACATTTTTTTCGTTGTTAAGGACCTTTTCGAACTGTTTTATGACAATATTTTTTTAAGTCGCACTATATATAAAAAAAGAGTATGGTGTGTATTCGCACGTAACTCACTTGACAGTAAAGCGGCGGCGGCGGTGAGCAGGTTGGCGGCGAGCGCGAGGCTGTGCGCGCGCGCAGACATGTCGGCTGCGACTGAGCGGCAGCCGCAAGTGACGCACCGGATAGGGTTCCTTGACATTCGCACGCCCCCGCTGTAACTTGATCCCTGCGGTGGCCCGGATGCAGCCTTCGAGCTAGGAATCTAGACACGCCTTGTTTCGCAGAGCCTGCCGCTTGCCGCTGACGACTTGCCGAGCTGTCGTCCGAGAAAACGACCATGACCTTTATCATCGTATTATGTAACGCGAAACAGAATTTTCACTCTTTCCAAAATTAACCGCAGATGGAGCTTATTTTTGTGAAGTATTCTTTTATCTGGATTCTGAATCTTTTGAATATAGATAGGTACGTATAAAACGTAAACAATAATTTTATATTAACGAGACTTCCATTATTTTTTTATCTTCAATGGTCGGTTATCATTCTACGATCGTATCCGTGGGAAACGTGCATAAAAAATTGAGCAAAAAAAGATTACGTCAAAACGCAATGAAATAATGAATACTTGGTATCGCAACAGATTCTCTAAGAAATTACACTTACACAGCAATGAGAGGCGTCTGGGAAGTTACAAAGATGCAAATTGCATATTAAATACTATTTAAGTCGATATTTAAACGTACAGAACAAAATATTACGATATTTATTAGCCTTCAATTTCTCTTCAATTAAAATTGGCTGACACAAAAAAATGCTTGGAATGCTATCCGTGTGCGTTCGCCACGGGCCGTCCTCTGCGGGAGGCGATGTAATGGTCACCGATGTAGTCAATGTTCTTATCGGTCGATCATTATTTTGCACCTTTGAAAGAAACTTTACTGCCAATTCATGATTATTGTTTTTTATTATGTTATAAAATTTTGTTTCGGAAAACATAGCAATTTTTTTCTACACTTCTGAAAAACTTGAAATCAATTAGAGTCATTAAAAACATTAACTTTTTACCTATTCTATACTATACTCAAAGAAATCGCAAAACATACAGATGCTTATGAAAAAAGTACGCCATTGCCAATTACGCGAAACTCCTCTAAGAATAAACAAATTCGGTCAATAGCAATTTCGATGGGAAACCCGAAGTTGGAAAATCCTAAGTGGTTTAGGTAAATTGATCGTGAAGAGTAATATCTATTGAGAAAATATTTATCGCCTATTGTAGACTAGATCTTCGTCTTATTGATACAAAAACGAAAAATTACCTACTTTTTGGTAACTTTACTGGTAAGTGAATGGTATAAGGTTTGAAGTAGACGTATTTTCATACTCTATTATAAAACGTAACACTCCTTTCTATGATAACTAACCAAATTTTAATGAAACATCGACCTCGAAGATATCAGCACATTCGAGTTATGTGATTCAATATAAACTGCACATATGCATATAATATGCGGACCGGATCAAGTCAGTATTAACACAAGGTCGTTAAACTCACGTAACACGTGATTATTAATTAACTTATGATATCAATACTTTTTGCACCGACACTGTGACAAATGTCATATGCCGTTTCAATTAACATTCCATTAGATTAAACTGCCGCCATTATTTTTTATAATACCTGTTACAATAGCCAGAGGGCAGCGGAAAGGTTCCTTTTATATTTGGATACGGAGCTGGAAGTTCCGCTTATGTTATATTCAGAAGTTTCCTAAGACACGTATAAATTATATATGGTTGACAAGATTTAACTAGTTATAAAGAAAAATATTATAAAGATAAAGAAACGCCTGTCGTGGCGCAGAGGCACAAGCGTGCGACTGTAAACGCGACAGGTTGTGGGTTCGATTCCCACTCCAGGAAATGGAATTTTTCACATCCTGCGTTTGGTAACAAGGCAAAACGTGGCGTTGAGTACCGCTACTCAGCACGCAATGCCGCAATTCGTCGGAAAGTGGGGAACGGAATTGTTGTGAGAGAACGGAGTGTCTTAACACTAGGTTCTCAGGTTCCCTCTGCCTACCCTGCTATATGCGGGATGCAGCATGAAGTTTAAAAAAAAAAGAAAAATATTTTTATCATAATATATTATACATAGTTATTATTTTACTCAAGCTACGTACTATATAAAGTATATTTTATAGATATTCTGTGGCAAGGTAAAATGATGCTAGATTATTAAAAGTTATATTTTGATATAAAGTAGACCGACATACTGTAGTTTTTTTAATTTATTACATTTTTAAAATATAAATGTATAATAAAGACAATTACTAATACATAATTACAATAGTAACAAAATAAGTAAAACACTGTTAAATACTATAATTTAAATACACGTGTCGACTCTATTGCATCGAAATGATTTATTCTGTAAACAACGTGTTGCATTTAACGATCTATTTATTTATTTATTTATTATTTTATAATGATATGGATATGTTAAGCATAAAATAATTGTATTCTTTAAATAAGCAAACAATACATCTTGACTTTGTAAATATAGTTTCAGTAATAAAATCTTTAAGATAATATTTATTTTGTAATTTATTTTACCCAAAAATATAACCTAATGTCATCAGACAATAAAAAAAAGATGAGATGTGTCAAGGGACACCCAGGTGAAACGAAGTTCCTTTCAATTAATTAAAGTGAAGGAATTGTAATAAATTTTATTTCTTTTAAGTTATAATAATATTCTTTTTAATTATTAACAAGTATAATGGAATATATGTTCATTGCGAAATAGAAAAACGAAACGAAAATGACTTGCTATCTATGAGAGAGAGAGAGACAGAGAAACACGCGCACGGCTTATAACTATAGCAAAAAGTGTCGTTACAACTTTTGGTCTTAATTTTTTTCGTCTAGCCTTTAGCAACACGCGATAAGGAACTTCGTAAATACTTCCAATAATAAATTTTAGTAAAATGATAGTAAATTTTAGGTATTATATAATCGAGATACATAGTACCTAAACTTTATTATATGTATTTAAATATTTCATGTAGAATTATAAGCACCATTTAAACAAGAATAGTTTAAGCAGCATTGTAGCCAAGCGAATGTCATTCGCTATTGTTTCGAACACAACCTTTAACTATCATAAAGGTAAACTGTAATCAAGTATACGGTGTGTTAGTTGAAATATCGCGGATGTGCCGTTTTTATGCGCATTCCTATCTCATAAATATTGATGCTGTGAGGTTCCGCGCTCCGAGGCGTCTGCTGTAACCGCTAGCGCTTTGATCCGGGTTTATGTTTAAAATTCTCATATACCAACATACTGTACGTGAGGTCGTTTGACCGAAATGTTTAATAGCCGTCGTTATTTTTTAAAAAATATTTACTTTATATGTATGAATATTTTTTTTTACTTTTACATACTTCTCTTGTTTTGCGACATACACCTGGAGAATTTAGTGGATCCTTAATTTGAAGACATCCTATGTGGGACAGTGGAATTCAACGTCACATTGTCTGTGATCCAATCTACAAATAAAAAACTGTCCAGAGTGGGTGACGCCTCAATAAGATTCGTATTCAATTATACTTGCACCAACTGTGCCACGATGTTACCAAAGAGACGATTCAAGCGTGTTTATCGCTAAGGCAAGAATATTCAGTTACATAACAAAAAATTGAAAGTCCACTCGATATCCGATGATGTGACCTTTTACCTTCAAGTTTGAACGCGGATTCGAGAAGAGACGTGCAGTCTAGTTTATTCATTATTTTAGCGGTTGGCTAATTTTAACAAGTCGTAAAAATCTGCATACATTATTAATATAATACGTAATCAGTGCGAGACAACTGTTGAGAGGTAATTATCATTTTTATCGAGTCTATTAAATTGAAATTTATATGATTTTGAAACGTTCGTGGGCAGTTGATATCGTAATATGTATACATATATCTGACTTTTATTGCTTTTTGTATTAGTCGTCTTCATATAATGATACTAGTAGAAACTCCAGACGTTACGTTACGTTAAATAAAACTCATTTAGGTTTATAAATAAAAAAAATATGAACAATGAACTTGCAGACTGCCAATAGAATAAAAAGCCAGAATAAAAAGGAATAGAGTAGAGTAGTACTCTACTGAGTAGAGTAGACGATCTCTTTTTCCTACTTTACTGAAAAAGGACAGGACAAGACAGAAAAGAATAAAACAAAAATAATTTGTCTTTAAGTAATAGATTTCTTCAATATTTATTAAGAAAATAATTTAATATTAAATATTATAAACAATGCATAATTAAATTTGCCTCTTATTTTAATAAGTATTCGTTTATTTAATCTGTTTAAAAATAACATCGGCCATAATAAAAATAGTTTAAATTTATAATTTCTAAAACTGGTTTTATTCAATTAAAATACGGACATTAGTAGAAACTATCTATAAATTTATAGCGTTTGTTATTTGACAAAACATCGTCTTAAACATAAATATAAAACAGGATCTTCTTTTTTGTAAGTGACCTAGCCTCCCATATAAGTCAAGGTATTAATAACTTCACATCCATACACGAGTACAAATTAATATAGTAGTGTGAGATGTGGAGATACGGTGAAGCTTATTAAATCGCTATGAGCGTGATATTAGGGTTGGCCGTATCAGCTTATCATAAATTATGAGTGCAAATCAATGCTAACAAAGTATCTATTTGTAATACAATCGAGCTCATCAAGCGTTTTGTTATAACTTATTTGTCATTGGAAATCCTATGAGAATCAGGGATATGTTCATGAAAATATAAAGCTTTCCTGCACGTGATAATAAGCTGAATTTATAATACATACATACATAGATAGCTTCACGGTGTATCCCCCATATAGCAGGGTAGGCAGAGGGAACCTAGTGTTAAGAAACTCCGTTCCCCACTTTCCACAATGAATAATAAAATATATTAATAATATCTTCAATATAATGAAATCAGCAAATGAATATATTTTCATTAATTTTTGCTTTATACAAATGTAAATGACATTCTTTTTTGTATTTTAATTAACTTGTACAATTTTCTGCAACATTTCTGTAAAATAAAAAAATCGATAAGTACCTTAAAGGTATTTTCAATAGCAGCGACTCATCAACTTGGTATTTACCAGTAGTTCATTGCCATTGTATCATATTGTTAGATAAATGAGCGCATGCAAGAAAGTTCACATCCGTATGTTGGGTTAATGCCACAGTTTTCACATCCAGTACCTACAAATTCATTCAATCAGTTCCTAATGAATTATTCAGTTGTTTTATAAAAAAAACAATTGTAGCCCGCAACTTCGTTGGCATGGACGTAACTTAATTTAGTAGCGTTTCGTTTCTTTCCGTTCCCGTAGGAATTTCAAGCAATACTTTTTTAATATTTCTCTACACTCGCTGTTAAATTTTAGTTTTGTGCACCCATTAGCACGGCCGTGCTTTGTCCGTCAGCTACTTTGTAACGTAGTAGTTAAGAGTAATTGTTTGCTTTTGATAATAATATTTATGAAAAAAACAGTATTAATGTTATTTATAATTATGTAGTTCTGTACTTATAATTTTTTTACTAGCTGATTACTTCTAGCAAGAATATCTCGTATTTTTTACATTTTTTGTTGTTCCATAGACACAGTATTCGTTTATTTTAAATGACTTATCTTGACTTTGTTTCACTATTTATTATTTTAAGGGATTTTTTTATGAGTTAAATTACATCCACGGGCTCGCACTTGCCCGTGCCTTTTGTTTCTTTTTTTTATTTATTGTTTGTTACATACTTAAATAGGACTACCTAATTGTATCTCATTTTAAGGGTTAGTCTCCCCTTAACTTATTTTGAAAACAGAAACGTGTAAATTATCTAGCGTTATTTTGTTTCTTAAGTAAACAAATATAATAAGCGAATAGTTATACGAATATATATTTATAGCAATCTAATATCACTAAAAAACCAATCCACTAAATTATTTCAATACTCAACCAGATGTTTCGTTGGTAATATTTCAACTATTTTGCATCAGTCGATGCGGATGTATGACTAAGTGTGGCTATAATTATAATATAACTAGTAGCTGACGCTTGCTTTGCTTGATTTATACATTTTTATTATAGGTTTTAAAAATTCAAATGATTAAGTTGATCTCCGAACCGTTACTACAATTCTCAGTACGACATTTACGTTGCAAATCAATTTGTATTGATCGGAGATAATATAAGCGTATACGGATATCTGCAGTCGAGTTAGATTTACAATTGAAATTCGTCTAGCGCAAAGAGACTGCTTCATCAGTCTTTCCAAGAAATAAATAATTTATATCTCAAAGTGGTTACAACTCGGACAGTTTTGACTGTTATATGTAATAGGTGTGATGGAATAACAATTTACGATTTTACGTCATTTTAATATGACATGTTTATACAAAAACTATGATAATTCACTAATAATATTAAACATTTTGGACAACAATAGGTTTTTGTGCAAATATAATTTACGTAATATTAAGCACAATTGTGAGCTTATGAAAAATATATTTGAACATTTAAAAGCAGATACTTGATTATACATACATACATACATACATAGCTTCACGCTGTATCCCGTATATAGCAGGGCAGGCAGGGGGAACCTAGTGTTAAGACACTCCGTTCCCTACTTTCCGCCGAATTGAGGCATTGCGTGCTGAGTAGCGGAACTCAACGCCGCGCTTTGCTTTGTTACCAAACCCAGGAAATGAAAAATTCCATTTCCCTGGAGTGGGAATCGAACCCACAAACTGTCGCGTTTACAGTCGCACGCTTGTGCCTTTGCGCCACGACAGGCCTCAAACGTACTTGATTATCAACTTATATTTAAGTTATATGGTAATATAGACATTGTAGTACACATATCGATTAAACAATAAAGATATGCTCTTGACACCTCAGCCTCAACCCGGTTCCTCACGGTGCTCTGCACAATACATATTATATTTATTGCATAAATCTGCATAGCAAAAATGTTTCGTGACTAATCGCACGGGCATAGATCAGCTTTGTTTTTTGTAATAAAATTAATTGATCATCTTTATGAAAACGTATATACAAGGATGCAAAGTAGCCATTAAGTCTGGTAGAATCGAAAACTCTTTTGAAATAATGAACGAATTATGTATATTTATGTTGTTACAGAAAGTAATGATATTATTCTAAAAATCTAATTCTACGTCATGTGGTTCTTCAATCAGTTATACAATTTTGGCTTTTCTACGTTCTGAGTGGATTAACTTTTATAAGTTTTATTATGTTACGCTTAAAACAAAAGCATTAAATAGGAAGAGTTACTTGTTAATCAATTTATTGGTTTACATTATTCGACATTAAACTGGTATTAAATTAAAGAACGAGCTAACTTTGTTTTGAAGGCTTTTGTTCACGACGCTGTCCATTTTTTCGTTTACTTACTTTATTTCTTAATCGTCACACCGCGCCGGCAAATGGAATGTACCAGAGCGTACACTATTCTTCGATTTCCACTTACACACCAAATACTTAAAAAAAACTCATTAGCATTCCCTTATAAGGACTTGTTTGGAAAAATTGTGGCGTTAGAATCAACCACTCATTAAGGGATGTGTCATCGATTGAAGGTAGAGTACTACTACGTACATGATATATTCATTTACCTATTATTTGTAGATATATGAATTAAGCGTGACTTATTAGCACTACCGTCGTAGTAATAAATCATTATTATTGATACAAGAATATACGTCGTGAAGGTATCGATATAGTCATCTCAATAAGAAGATGGTTTTGGTAAACAATTTATAAAACTTGCAAATTATAAAATCGTGGGTTCAACGTTCTAGACTAACGTATGTATCTACAGTATTTAAACGCAAGTTCGTTTGTAGAGCACAAAATAGCTGATAGTGTAAAAAAGCAAATATTTGGACGAAGTAAGTATATCAAATTAGTATAAAAAAATTAAAATTAGTAAAAAAAATATATATTTTAAATGTACAAAAATTAAATTAAAAGAAAATATATTTAAAGAATGCTGATCTCCAAAAAAACTGGTTTTTGATATAGAATGGTAATAATTCAGCAATATATATATAGTATTTACATATGAAAATGATTTCAAGGCGTCAGCTTCATTTGGTCACATCCTGTTTCTTTGATGTTTGATCTTGTTGGAACAGATGGTAAAAATTGTGGACTCTGCACGCTTTAAAATAAATTATTATAAAATACTTTTAATCTTATTAACATATATTTATTTTAATATTCTTAGAGCCAAGTATATATAATTATCTTAAAGTTATGAAGAATTTTTAAGACTGTATTTTACACACATCGTTTTACTACTATGTTAAGAAATTCTATTTTTTTAGCTTCATGCTGTACCGCATATAGCAGGGTAGGCAGAGGGAACCTGAAAACCTAATATTAAGACACTTCTTTCCCCACTTTCCGCTGAATTGAGGCATTGCGTGCTGAGTGGCGGAACTCAACGCCACTCTTTGCCTTGTTACCAGATAATGAAAATACAATTTTCATTTCCTAGAGTTAGAAGAAATGTTGTCTTTAAAACTTAACTCTTACTCCAAGAAAAGTTTTCGTTGAGAAGAAATGGTAGGTAATAGGTATGCCTACTTCCTCAGCTTTTTTCTAATAAAATACTAAAACTAGGTAGCTACATTATAACAATTCGATTTGTACATACTGTCCTACTGTACTGTACCGTAATACCAGAAAATATTAACCAAGTAAATAACATTTAAGATATCGTATATCTCTTGTAAAGCATACGATATATCGATACAAAAGCAAGCATTAATATTGCGAATCGTTATTGTGCACTTTCATGGGCATCCCTTCTGTACTGCCTTAAAAGCTTGTAAATTATGTAAACCAATTAGGTCCTATTTATTATTTTATCATGATTTAGTGTGCAATATTAACTTTGATAGAGCATAAGTGAATTAAGGGTGATTAATTATTATTCATTGTGAGTTAATAACAAACAGGTCATCTTCATAAATAATTTCTATATTGTTGACAAGTTTTATGATGGGCAATAATAAACGAATAAAGCTCAGTTACTTCTAGTTACGTAGGATTGATTCAGAATTTTTATGATTTGAATAAATGAAAACAAAGTTAATGAATAATAACTTAACATGTTTTGTGTCCACGTCATTCCCCCGTCGATATTGAAGATTTCGACAAAGCTACAGAGAGTTTTGTGGAATATGTATTTTTAATCTAACTCTTCGGAAAATATCACCCATTTAGAAACTTTTCGCTCATTTAAAAGTTTTTTTTTTATTTTTTGGCATAGTTCTTGCGTGTTGAGTGACAAAGCTTAACGCCGCGCTTTGCTTTGGTCAAAGTAAGAAAATTATTATTATTTTAAATAAATATAATTCTTGAAATATTTTAAAATATTATTTTCACATTAAAAAGTAACAAAAAAGAAAATAAAACAGGCCCAAATTGTCAAAGGTAGAAAAATTGTATCATTTGATTTGCCTTATTTTAACTCCTAGGTATCATTCGCATTTGAAGGATTTCTTGGGCACCTGGAACTATCTTCCTATTCAATGAAGAAGAAGTTAAGCACTTCTCAAATATTGGCCTATGTTTAACTAGGGGCCACCCGCAATTACGTTTAAATGAACTTCTCTTAACTTATAATCTATCTAATAATTTTCCCTATATGCTATACGTGTTTTAGAAAATGCTCTCTTAGTTTTCTCCAAGAAGCCTACATGTGAAATTTCAGCTTTTACGTCTAATAGTTTCGCCTGTATGTTGTCTATAAGACACTCAGTAACGAGAGTAAAGAGCAAAAGTTTTAGGTATATAGATGAACTCTACATAGAACAATACCTGTGAAAAAATAGGTTTATATTTCACATGTGACGTATATACCATAGGAGTATAATAATTCCTATAAATATGTAAATTATACGTGAAAGAAAAACTAACGTACATATAGAATATACTAATATATACATATTTAGTGTTGTAAATCTACATAAGCTATATTAAATTCGTAGTCTTATTTTAAACATTTTTAATAATGTTAGTGCCTATAGTTAATTGTAAAAAAAATCAAATAATTAACATATCAGAGTATCTTAAAACTAGGTTCTAACCCTGCTATGGAAGAAAACCACCTGAAGCTACTTTTTTACTATATAATTTGGTGTATAAAACAGTTCTTATTTATAAATGTATTTCTGCGGAATGTACAATATTTTCCTATTTTGAAAATTAAATATTGTCCAAGCAATGCACATGACTTCCTTTCAATGGAATGCAATATCGTCATTTATAATTGTTAGTTTAAATGCGGATTTACTTCTTCCGAGTAATCTTGGTGATCGTCGGAATGATTGACTTGCTTATTTAAATTATATATGTTAATAAAAATCATGTGATTGACATTTATGCCTTGTCGAATGTCGTAAACCTAATTACGTAGTCTTCGTTTGTCACACGGGTTGATGATAATGCATACGTGTTGTTAGCATAGAATGTAAACAAAATAATATCCGTCGGTAGCTATTGTACGTATATATATATATATATATATATATATATATATATTATGGAAAGGACAAGGCAAACGAGCGTTCGGGTCACCTGATGGTAAGTGATCCCCGCCGCCCACGGCCCCGTGTAACACCAGAGGAGCTACAGGTGCGTTGCCGGCCTTTGAGGTGGAAGTAGGCGCGCTTTTTGAAGGTACCCATTTCGTATCGACCTGAAAAAACTGCCGCAGGTAGGCCATTCCACAGTTGAGTGGCACGTGGAAGGAAATTTCTTCGAAACCGCACAGTACTGGAGTGCCACGCATCCAGGTGGTGTGGATGGTATTTAAGCTTGTGGCGTACTGTGCGGTTTGAAAATCCTGCGGCAGGAATCAGGTCAAAGAATTCCCCAGAACACTCCCCGTGATATATGCGATAGAGAACGCACAACGAGGACACGTCTCTGCGCAACGCCCTGCACAGAATAACTTTAGTATATACTATATAAAATCAGCAGCGTGCAAATTTGAGTAACGTGCTACCATCTAGCGGAAAAGCCATTTACTATCTTAATTAATATGAATCATTGACTTGTCATTTGTAAGGCTTTCGCGGAATAGGTAAAGTGCTTGTCAACCTACTTCTAAAGTAATCAATTGGACTAAAGTATACTTAAAACTAACAAATATACAATTTAAACGTAAAATAACTTACCAAAGACTATATTTATTTAAAAGATTTACTGAAAAGATTTAAACATCTTAAATACTATTTTCATAGTGTCATTTTTATTTGTAAGATGGCGTTGAAAATATCGATAAAGCAGACTAAGGCTTTGATGTAAGTAAATTTTATATTTCGGCATTATAATTCCATTGTTTGACTTATAATTTATAACGCGTACTAATTAATTTTATAAGAAACAGTTAAAAATTATAATTTTAAGGTTAGATGTATATTTGTGGGTGTGAAATACAGGTTACATTAAGTATTGCGGCGCAGGCGGTCGGTAAAGCAGTCGCCCCGGTCCGGTAGGCCGACGGGCGACACGCAAGCGCTACAGGTAGGTTAACATTCACGCTCCGTCGCATTTGGTGGTTCTATGCGCTCTCCGCCGCGGCCCTGTATCGACACCGTACGAGATCGACGATGCTCGAGGATCTGTGACTGGTGACCGTGTGTGATATCCAGTGATCGTGGTCGTTTTATCAAGTGATTGTGATATGCCGACGAGTGCTGGCGTTTGATCGCGACTCAGCGGATCTTAACGGTAAATTTTGCTAACTGACACTATGACCTACCGCTGTTTACTCTGCGGTCAGGTGATTGAAGTACTTATATTACAGCTGAGCTCGTAAGTGAATTAGGTGTTACAGGCAAAAATATGTCATTTAAAAAAAAAGTAAGAAAATGAATAATGCCTTCCACGTAGAACGTAGCGGTGTTTACACGTGAATTATGACACCCATAGTTGATGCGCGTGAGGCTGTGACTCGTAAGTCAACAGAGATTTCTCGAGTGCCGAGGTAGCGAAATATTAGAACTGGATACTAAATTTACCGTTGCCATGGAAAGTTTGGGCCGTATGTAAGTTATACTTACACGTTCTAAAATTTCACCCGTCTAAGAATCTTATTAGAATTTAATTAACTTATTTTAGATGCCGCACAGCTTTGTCTTTATTCGTATATATGTACTTATATTACCTTGATAGTATAAAAACATTGTGACGAGTGTTACTATGCTCAGAACTTTAATTTTTATTAACCTCATCGACATTCCTGCTATACTGAGTCAGACAGGTGAGTTTTTTGGTTGTATTGAGAAATAAATGGTTAAAAGCAACAAGAAATGTACACAAATTTAATGAAAATATGTATTTTAATAATTATCAACATTATGTGAAATATACTTTATAAATACGAGAGTACTAAGAGAAAAATGGTGTAGAAAAATTATAGTACAATAAATATCTATAGCAACGATGCGTCAAATAACAATACACGAACTATTGTTTTACGAAAATCATATTTAAACAATACTAACAACGACTTATTATAGAAATAATTATTAATGTATATTACATAATATATGACTAATCCAAATAAAACATTTTTTATACCTAACCAAATATTCTTAATCTTCATGTAAAAGATTTCAACGCGTCTACACATGATATATATATTTTTAAACTCATAAAGATTATTATATTTTATATAGTATAAATTTTATATAACGTATCGAATGTATGTAGCAGGACGCCGTCACGGCACACTTGGGATGCGCATGACTGTACGCAATGGTTTTGAGTTCAAATTCCATCCGTGGGAGTGCATTTGTTTGTATTATAGGTGGGTTGGTTACACAAGGTTAACCATTAAAAGTGAAAATAAAAAAATACGAAGTATGTGGAACTTGTCAAAGTAAATATGTGTTGAAGAAACAAATTATTATTATTTTGATGTGTTTCGTAATAAAATTTTGTAAAATAAAACATGTTACATTGTCGTCGTCGAAATTTACCTTTGCGGTATCTATTTATATAGATATATTAGTATTGCAATTGTTTAAGGGTTCTATTCCCTCCCACTCCGGGAATGATTGTATGTAAATTATTTTTATTTGTTCCGCTTTGATAAGACAAAACGTGGCGTTCCTCCACTTAACACCGAATATCCCGAATTCGGATGGAAAGCCGCGAACGAAGTGTCTTGATACTAGATTCTATGGCTACCCTGCTGTGTCGTATGAAGCGTGAAGCTGTTTTTTTTATAAATAATGATCGTTCCCGGGTTCCTTAGAAATGAATTATGAAGTATTTCGTAATCACATTGTAATTTAACTACTGTTAATCAATTTATTCTACCAATATATTCTTATAATAATCTGTTACTATAATTTGGAATGGCTTAAGGTATAAGGGAGCATTAAAAGCGGAATTCCCGAAATTCCTACAGGAACGGGATTACCTGTAAATAAAATGGTGGTCGACAACTAGTCTCGTTAACAGAAAAACCAATGATGTTGAAGCTTATATAGGTGTAATATGCAATAACAATGGTAGTTAAATCGGAGAATGGCTGTAATGAATGGCTATGGGAATCAATAAATTGTTTCATTTGATCAGAATGCAACTTGACTTTCACTGTAAAAGGGTCGCGGGGTCAAATATGCATCAATGGTTGTCCAACAAAGCCTTAACAATATGACTTGAATTTTTGAATAGTGGACGAAAGCGAACTTATAAATAATTCAATTTAATATTCCTTTCATAGTAATGACCTCGATTTTATCTCGGTAACAAGTAAGATTCGTAAAGTCCTTATACCTCATATTGATTTTATTTTAAAATAAAAGAAATTAATTTTAAACGTAACTTCATGTAGATATTGCGAAATATTATATTCGAATTACTGTTATTTATTGTCCATATGAAGTGCGATTTTTACACACTTTGTATGAAATTATTTTGGCCAGATTAATCGCGAATAGTTTGAATTCGAATCGAATCAAAATATACACAATTAGTTCATTTAAAATAGTTTCATTAAAAACTGGTACATTTTGTTATTTTCTAATTTACGTAACTACATATAATATCTGGTTTAAATTAACTTTTATTTACTCACTATATCGTGGCTTTACATTCTAGGTATCAGTTGGGAACGTACCACCTATTGATCCCTCGTTACTGTGTGGCTTCATCGAGTATCACGTTATACACTAATGTCATAATCATTACAAAAGTTAGTATTATCAGAAACAGCCAAAGGTTTGTAAAAAATCTTATGAGAAAATTAAATTAAATTGTAACAACTATTCTATATATAAATTTGTCTTCCATCATGTACATGTAAGAACAGTTTCCATCTCGAAGCAAGCTTTACACATGTTTCCAAAGAACCCAGTGACTGTTTATTTAAACTACTAAACCGTTTTGTTTAAGTAAACTCAAGAAGTGCCAAAAAAATATCTTGGAGGGGTATTGAAGTCAGTATAATAATTGTTTAGTCCGTATAACTCCTAGCTGCAACACAAGGGTGCCATGTTTCCATATTCTTATATATCTACTAAAGGGCGCCGCCCCCTTGCTTCACTTGCTACAAACAAAAAATAAATTTAGATAATGTATGATTTTTTCAATAATTCTTTATCACCGACCACAACGGCTGACAGTCACATAAATCACTTGTCTACACGAATCACATTTTATGTAATAGAAAGATGTGTCATGTCTGAATATTTGTAGATAATAAGTAAATGATTGTTAAATTCCATTACCATAGCCATCGCGTCGCAATAGGGCAGCGTCTAGCTGTAATGTACCATCGCGATGGTTGTGGATTTGATTCCCACGCAGTGAAATAACATATTTTTTATTTCTACGCTCGGGTAAAATTAAAGCGGGGTGCAGCAGAGCTCACCGCAACTCGACGAGCAATCTCGAATTCGAGTGGAAGGCAAAGAACGAAGTGCCTTGTCACTAAATTCTCTATACCTGCTATTCAAGAAAAGCATGAAAATGCTTTTTTTATAATAGTAATTACAAACTCACGAATTCTGTAAATGTGTAGACATTTATGTATAAATTTATTGTAATAATAGCTTAACGAACAATCATTAAAGATTTGTATGGACTAATAAAGGAGTTAGGTGTAATGGAAATTATTTAAACTTCACGCTATAACCCGCATATAGCAGGGTAGGCAGAGGAAACCTGAGAACCTAGTGTTAAGACACTTCATTCTCTTTCAACAATTCCGTTCCCCACTGGAATGATGAGAACTGGAACTGGATCAATGGAAATTATAATAATAACAATTGCATTTTACATTTACTATCTGCTTTACGGTGAATATTGATACTATTGAATGCACAATTGATCATAACGACTGACAGTATTATGCATCTATTCAGTCAAACAAAGTACAAATAATACTTGTTTCACATTATTTACCAGTAAACAGACGGCTTATAACAATGGATCATATTACTAGCCTCGGATATGAAAATAATCAATAAATTAATATCTCAATAATAAACTAGAAGCATTATTGTCATTGCATTTATGAATATGCATGTAATATAATTTAAAATACGCAACAACAGTTTATTTAAGTGTCTGTGACAGTGCGTATTAATATTCTGTATGATAATTATGACATTTTTAGTATATTTGTAAGTCAATAGTTGTAATATGTTGTAGATAAAATTCATATAATATTGCTGAGACTTGTATACTTTAACAACATTATTAAAATGTCGTAAAACAATAATAAAATGATTGTGATATGGTCCAGTGAATATAAAGGGTAACCGGTTTACGTTATTGCATTCGAATTCGTATAGATAGATATGATATTCTTATTTCAGTGAGGTTTTATATCATATCATATGACTGCAACAATTCAATCATAGTATATTTTGTATAGAATATATAGTTCAAATATCTAGGTAGTTAGTTTGTTCTTAAGTTTTGAAGCAGTTATTTCTTAATGTTCACATGTCTACCTCATTTGGACCGTAGTCATATAAATCCGAACCGTATATAAGTAATTTTACTTTAAAGTATAAAATAAAATATAGTTTTCATCATCTCCAAGTGTCGCGTTACTCAAAAGTAACTATTACGCGGCTAAAACTTTACATTTATCATAGTCCTACTATTATAAAGGCGAAAGTTTATGAGGATGGTTTGATGAATGTCTGTTACTCTTACAGGAAAAAACACTACTGAACGGATCTAGATGAAACAATATTAATAGAGCTGATGCATACATCAGAATGATTATCCCATATAACACTCTCTACCAAAAAAAAAACCATATATATGCGTAGAAAGCTGAAATTTGGAATGAAATCTATATTTGTTAGGAAGACAGGAGAAAAGATTTCCTAAAATTGCTACGGAAACGGGCGTAAGGGTTTTGCGTTTTAAACTCAAAGTTACGAAAGATGAACATTTCCATGTTCATCTTAATATGGGTTAGGTATATAAAGTCCAAGTAAAACAAATTGTGGGCGACAACTGTACGAGGACAACATAAAATAGTAATTCAATATTTTACTACATGTTAAAATATTAAATGTCATAATATCGATAGATAATGTAACATCTGCAGATAGGTTTTAGTATTCGCAGTATTTCTTATTGAATTCATATTTTCCTTATACAACAGCAGTTTTAATTTTCTTTAACCGCTGCCATTCTTGTCTTCTTTTGACTAAGCTTACCTTCATATACATATGTATGTAGTATTTATATACGTAGTTATGGATATCACCTTTTAAAAAGGTTTTAGTTTTGCAGTTTTTGTAACATATATTGTTTTATAAGATTTGATGATACTATTTATGTATCGAATAAGTGTGGAAAATCACAAAGAACCTGTATTGTTTTCATAAATCTGAAATTAACCTTATGATTTTTTCAAACTAAATGTCAGTGTTGCTTCGTGTAAAATGCGACTGTAATCCGAGCCTAGTATCGTCTGCCAACATAGGTATTAGGTATTATCATTAATATAATTTTTTAACGACATTACATAAATTCAGAAATTGTAGACAAAGTTAAATAAATTATCCTTTTTAAAATAATATCGTTCGAAATAACGCACGAAGTTCGTAATCGCAGTTAAATGGAAAGAAACTTGTGATGTTTCGCTCTTTGCTTTTTGAACATTAAAAGTAATTGAGTGTCAGGAAACGAAACCCATAGTCGCTGTTGGCTTAAACTTACTTAGGGAATTTACATATTTCATGTATATATGAAATTAATCCCGCCATGAAATTCATCCGCAACTATCGGAAACGCATTATACTGGCAAATATAACCATTTAAGCGATCTTCAAACCATATTGTATAATTTATTGACATCAATACTAACTTAAACTACTAACTAATTGAACAAAAATATTAAATAAATGCATTATATAGTTACTAGCTTTCCGCCCGCGGCTTTGCACGCATGGAATTCGGTTATATCGCGCGACGTGTAAGGAGTAACCTATAGTCTTTCCCAAGGTCTAGACTATTTGTCAAAAAAAAATTATAAGAAATAAAAAAATTTTTTTATAAAAAAATTTTCGCAATAAAAAATATCCTATGTCCTTTCCTAAGTTTAGTTCTACCTTCATACCGAATTTCATCAAAATCGGTTCAGTGGTTTAGGCGTGAAAGTGTAACAGACAGACATACGGAGTTACTTTCGCATTTATAATATAAGTAAGGATGTAATGTTCAAAGTATATTAATTGAAGGTTACCATGGAGGCATACATATATTATTCTTTATTTATAATATTATTATATATTTTTTTATTATTACACATATATTATAAGGAAACAAAGTCTCATCTACAATAAAGTAAAAGATTTTCACCACGAGTCGTTAGAACGTTAGCACCATTCTGTTCGAGGACGTACCTTGCATGCGTTAACCCAATCGGTCACCCGCGACCGTCTATAAAGAGGCAGGTGGCTCGAACTCCACAGTCTGCATGCGGTAGTGAGGTTATTTATAAAAACAATAATCATGCAGGAATACTGAAAAAGGATATCTTGACATTTAAGCAATTGTAATACTATAAGTGCGCTAGTGTACACTATGTACTATTGTCATTTCAATTTTGGTGGAAAATTATACCGTACAAAAAAAAATACTTTAATGATAGTAGAAGTGAAATTTAAATGCCTATGGCAATTGTTACTGAACCCATGTCTTTTACGACCTTGGCACACTAAATGTTATAAAGAATTGCCCGCATTATCACGGCATTGTTTACTTAACGCGATAAGGAACGGTAACGAGTCTAGCAACCTGTCGTTTTAACATCTCGAGCTGTCTCGCCGTTACGTAGCGGCATGTAACCCATATGGAACACTATGTTACGCACACTCCTCGGGTATTTATTTTTAAATTAAATAAGAATGTTATTTGTTTTTTAATGTTTATACTTATATATTAAACGTGTAAAATATTTTTTTATCTATAGTGCAAATCCTTACTAATATTATAAATGCGAAAGTAACTCTGTCTGTCTGTCTGTCTGTCTGTCTGTCTGTCTGTTACGCTTTCACGCCTAAACCACTGAACCGATTTTGATGAAATTCGGTATGTACATAGAACTGAACTTGAGAAAGTACATAGGATACTTTTTATTGCGAAAAAAATGTTAGAAAGGGTTGAAATAGGGTATGAAAGTTTGTATGGAAACCTTATTGTCAAACATAAAATCAAGTAAGATTGTTCAACTGTTTACAACTTTCACATCTAAACCACTTAATCAATTTTTACAAATAGTCTAGACCTTGGAAAGATTACTCCTAGGCTACTCCTTATCATGTCGTGCAATATAACTGAATTCCACGCGGGCGAAGCCGCGGGCGGAAAGCTAGTAAACTATAATTCCAAATCTTGATTTAGATGAAGATAATTTGTGCTCTGCCGAGATTAACCAAAGAGAAACTTACGTATTTGCATTATATAAAATATTCTTTGTGTTAAAATATTCTTTGTTTTGTAAATTAAGATATAGGGAGTATTTGTATATAGGGGGTTTTCCAATGTCATTGAAGCGTCAATGCCCCTCCCGAGTGAACGTCCGCTGAAAGGACTTCCGATACGATTAGTTCCGGGCGTTTACTACTCTCATACATTGTATAACTCGTATAGTTAAGTTCGTGAATGCGTACGAGCATTTATGTCTAGGTACTTTTCTTTAACTTATCTATTTTTTTACTATTATATTACATGTATTCATATTATAAATTAATCCTTCTAAATTATTGTTATTTAAATGACATAAACAGAAGAATAGTTCATAATGTAAATCAAAAATATATTTTTTAGATAAATTTCTTAACTAAACCTTATAAAATTCGTAACTAATGGTGTCGTGATAGCTTTGAAACGTTTCGTTCAGCGTTCATATACGCACGTTCACGTTCATTTACGAAACGTAAATGATATAGATTCCTAATATTTAAACATGTAAAGGCTACTAAGGGGATTTTTTATTGTCTTTTCGGCGGTCTGGTTAGATTAAGTGACAATTAATTTTACTATAATATATAGTGCAGAACATCTCGAAAACCACTAAGACATTCCAATTGCAATAACATACAAGATATATAAGACAAAAAAAAGATAAATTTTGCAATACATCTAGAAAAGGTTGTCTGGTTCACATATTGTGCAAATACGTGTTCTTTTCATTGTTGTGAAAACAAACACGACGGAGTTACTCGCTTATTGTGCTATTGAAAGGAAGCGTGCAGTGTTTTTAAACATTCCCCAGAAACCAAACAATTGAGCGGTTAACACCTGCATCGTTACACAAATGTAGATATGCCTTGACACGCCTTTTACTTTCATTGCGTTTGTAAATCATACTCTTAACGTAAAATAATCCTTTTATCCTTGTCAAGTTTGCTCGGTGGCCTTTACAATATAAAGCAGTAAAAGCTTTGCATTTCAATAAGGTAGGTATTTGTAAAAAGCTTTTGCGGACTTCATTTAATATATTCACTGTCACTTTATGGTGTTATGAAATTGAAAAATTATAATAATCTAATATTATGTTAGTACCATTTATAAAAAAAATATATATGAAAGAAATTATTTATAGTTTCTTTTTTTTTATTTTTTAGCCTCACACATCTCCGTATTTCGCAAGGTGGACAAAAAACCTTGTGTATGCCATTCTATTCTGCGTCATGTTGTTTTACTACTTATTCGAAAATTGAGTAGGCACCAAATTTATTTACTAAATGGCCATTATGTTAAACAAAAACGATGGTTATAGGTATAAATGATTATATTGAAATCATTTTCATTTCCACGTTTTGCTAAGAAAGCGTTGAGGTCGGACCGTCAACATGTAATCTTCCAAGTCGGGCGAAAAGTGGAGAAGGACACTCTCCACTACTCATTTTATGGTACGAAACCTGTCATTTGGTTCCGTCATCTAATTTAGTATGTCACCAAATGCGCGGAAAATGATAAAAGGATATACTTAAGTTATATTATACCCCAGCTTTATTCGTTAGATACGTGAGATATCGTAAATAAGGAGAGTAATACTTTAATAAAAATATATTTATTCATTGTGTCGTATGTGATGACTTCATTTTTATACTGTTCGTAATAAACCTATAATTAAACACATGATTTAATCTAAACTTTGTAAAGGAAGCCTTTAAAAGTTCTAACGATATCGAACGTGAATCGATTCTGTTCACATATTAAATTAACATATCAAAGAAGCATTGAGTAATTGTTATTCTTCAATGTTTTATTATCTAGATAGACGTCAATCCATATAAAGAAAATTACCTAAAGATTAGTCTTAGAATTATTGATGATGACGCGTTCGTGTATGACTCAATAAGTGCGTGTGTAGAAATTTTATGGATTAATATACGAATATATTATGAAGCAGTATGCAAATAACAGATAAAATATAATATTTCCTCTTTTCATTGTAAGTTGGCCTTTAATCATTAATAATTTTGATATTTCAGATCAGGGAGGTGACCACATGTCGGCGCCATCATGGTGATCGTTACCAGAGTAAGTGTACCTAATTTTTTACAAATGTTAAATAATATTTAAGTATATTTTCGGTAGCAACAAGCAAAACAATTTAACATTATTGTGATTATCACAAACAATTTTTTTTTTAATTTGTCAAATGTAAGCTATTCTTTCGTTCTGTCGTGTAAAATATAGCTCCCATAAGTAGTTACTTCACGTAATCGAAGTCACTGGGGAAAGTTAGTAAGATTATAATAGATTTGTATAAAATATAAATTATTCAGCAAGCGATAACTATTTTACATAAAGCACGCCATTCTTTTATATTTGCAGATTACAAATAGGATCAATGTGTTCGTGGTTTGAAAACTAAATACGTATTTTTAATCTATGTGACAATAAATTTGCTTTTATATTTCTACTAGTTTCCGCCCGCGGCTTCGCCCGCGTGAAATTCGGTTATATCGCGCGATAAGGTGTATCCTATAGTCTTTCCCAAGGTCTAGACTATTTGTCAAAATTGGTTAAGTGGTTTATGTGGTGAGGTTGTAAACAGTTAAACAATCTTACATGACTTTGTTTGACAATAAGAAACTTCCATGCAAACTTTCATCCCCTATTTCAACCTCCTCTATCATTTTTTTCGTGATAAAAAGTATCTTATGTCCTTTCCCAAGTTTAGTTCTATTTTCATACCGAATTTCATCAAAATCAGTTCAGTGGTTTAGGCGTGAAAGCGTAACAGACAGACAGACAGAGTTACTTTCGCATTTATAATATTAGTAGGCACCAATATGTTGAAAAAAAAATGACATTTATAAGAACTGATGTCAAAATTAAGTACTATACCAAGATATAAGAGCACTGGGTATCCTGTAATGCGGAAAAAAAGTTAAGTGTTAAGTGCTGAACGCATGTTGTAGAAGTTCTTGTTAAAAGTCATTTAATACTGTCATTTACTTTTCGGGTTGGTTGGTTATTTCTTCTTTCTTTCTTCTTCTATTTTTGGTTGGTTAGTTCATACAGACATCGCGGTATGCGAGTGATAATTACCAAATGCTGAACATAATTTTATACTTTATAGTTTAAAGGCTCTCTACTAAGATCTGAGAAATTAAGAAAAGATAGTACTGTATTTCTTGTAATTTTAATTCTTGTATACTTATAAATAGCACGTCGGATCAAACTAGTACTTGCTTACAAAATATGCCCAATGTATTCACTATAGCTACTTTATTCCTTACAATTTATTTGTGGGAATATAAGTATGATTTGGCGTACTTGAGGTTTGGGAATTACCACTTGCATCTATAAGAAATAGATTTTATAAACAGTTGTAATAAAACTTTTTGAATTTAATGTAGTTTTAAAATTTACTATAGATCAGGGCTTCTTAAACTATGGGTCGCGACCCCAAATGGGGTCACGTAGCAAAATTCTGGGGTCGACAGATTTTAATGTCAAATTTTTATATATACCATTTTTATATGGCCAATTACCAATTTGTATGGGGTCGTCAAGAAACTCGCAATCATAAACGGGGTCGGGAATGACAAAAGTTTAAGTAGCCCTGCTATAGATCTTTAATTATTTCGTTCTTATTACAATAAAAATGAATAAAGATGCACTTCATATAAAAATATTAAAATATTAGAAATAGTTTTTGATTTTGTTACGTAATTTGGTATTAACTGCATCAATTATGTTTTTTATATGATCATAAACAGCATAATTATGAAGTGCTTAACGTTTATGATATACAGAAGTAAATATTTCTATTATATAATTAAACGTAGTTTGTAACACAATAATGACGTCAAACAAATTTTTCTTAGTAAAAGACAAAGTATTTTTCTAAGGATTGGGATTTCGATGCGTTGCTCTATTGCAGTCAATTTGAAAATTAAAACTATCCAGCAATTTAGGAACATAAATCTTTCTCTTACTACGTTATTCAAATGAGCAATTGTTTACATGAACTCAAGATCAAAGTTCAAGGCTCCGAACCGACTCGCCTTGAATAACATTAACCCCTTTGAATGAGAGTCGTGGAGTACGTGCGAATCTCACGAGAGCTGAACGCGACAAATGAATAGAATTATATTGTAAAAGAGAGACGTATGTTTGTTACTATAAATGCGAAATTATGTATTCATATTGACGATTGATATTATAATGAAAATATTTTTTTACACAAATTTAGAAAAACATAAAGCTTTAATAAGCTTGTTAAGTCACGGAAACCTTAAATTATTGTTTTTAAAGTATTGTAAGTTTCTATGTATACTTCGAATGTCCAGTCTTAAACCATTCCATCCCCTTAGCTTTATTTCGTGCAAAAGTCTGAACATTTTAACTACGTGTTTGAAAAAATGTAATATAATTTCGACTTTTCCTCGAGAGTAAGCGTGCCTTAGAGTACTCATTGACCACGTCCGTCTAAACTTTGTTAAAAATAATAGATATATTTTTGAAAGAAATATTTAAACCTTCTAGAACAGTTAAAAATGATATTTGAATCGTTATACGACCTTGACTGAGAAAACATATTGACTGCCTTACAAATAAATTGTAATTGTTTTCACAAAAACGTAAAATATTTTTTGCCCTACTTTGAAGTTATTGTTAAAATATGTAGGTATTATTTATTATGAAATCAATATTTTAGCTTGTATACCTATTTGATAATTGTTATGGGGTTCCACGTCTTCATTCGAAGCCTGTTAGAAATTATAATTTAGCTTCCAAAACTTCAAAAAACATGTTGGAAAGTGAAACACGGCAGGCGGGTTCCGATCAATGCGTTTGGCAAGCACATTCCGGCAGAATCTAGCACTGCAGGGCGTTCACCTTACGGCTTACACACAGACACACTTAATTTGTAACACTGTGGATTAAAAGTGCGGAAAATGCTTTATTGATACAGCGCGTTGGCCTTTTAAAGCGCGAAAGATTGCTCTACTACCAAAGATTTATGATTATGCGGTATTATGAATGCCTTATTATAATGTTTTATGTGTTCTTATCGTATTACGGTCCGTGTGTAGTATATTAAAAACGTTAAAAAAATATTTTTAATTACCTAATAAAGCTTGGTTATAACTAAAGCTAATTTACTTGCAAAAAAAACTCAATATAAGTGATGCGATAACGGTAAATAGTCTGCATTCTCTAGTGTTTATTTTTGACATGCGTATAAATGCATACATATGCAATACAAAAAATATTTCTTACTTTTAGCTGTTCTATAGCAAATATTCAGAATTCAACGGGCAGTTAAAAAGCCACGTACATTAAAGCAATCAACAGGACATACCAAATAGAGAGCGAGAGTGGCTACGTATTTGGACTGTATACAAGCTTGCAGTACATTTATTAAGGCAAACGTGGGAGGCTCCACTTACAAAATGAAACTAGTTTGTATGAGTTAATTTTACACTGGACGATCTATTAAGAAATGTTCATATTAATCATAAATATATAGTTTTGGTCAATTTTAATTTAAACAATCTCTCTAAATGGCAGTCTTTAATCTTCATTAACGTTCTTTTCATTATGTCAACAGCAAAGTTTTATTATGATGGTAAAATAAGATAGTGCACTAAAAATTAATTTTATTAGTCGGAGATGAATTAATATTATAATTATTAAAAATTTATTTCGTGCTGTTTGAAAATTGACAAAATATCTCAATTTTATCTCAGTCAATAAGGAGTACAAATAGAATAGTATTGGGTTTTTATATAATGGTATGGTAAGCGACAGATTTTACGAATATGATAGTTACTTTGGTATCGACTAGGGAACCGCGAACTATAGTAAATAAGAAGAATACATCTGGAAACAAACAAAAGTGATATTTTATTACAATATCAAAAGATTGTCGTGGCGCAGAGTCACAAGCGTGCGGCTGTGAACGCGACAGGTTGTGGGTTCGATTCCCACTCCAGGAAATGTTAGTATTTTCATTTCCTGGGTTTGGTAACAAGGCAAAGAGCGGCGTTGAGTTCCGCCACTCAGCACGCAATGCCTCCATTCGGCGGAAAGTGGGGACCGGAATTGTTGTAAGAGAACGGAGTGTCTTGAAACTAGATTCTCAGGTTCCCTCTGCCTACTCTGCTATATGCGGGATACAGCGTGAAGAAGTTATGTTATTTGCTACTATCTAATTACCTCTATTATTTTTTTTACTATATATCATATTTTTTGCCGTGAAAATAATATTAACTAAGTAAAAGAAACTTTTAAATATAATTATATATAAGCAAGATATCTATCTGAAGCACCATCTGTCTATTGACGAGAACTTAACCCTTTATTTTAGCTCTTTTTGTATACGAGCACATATCGTAATGCCTTTACATATTGTAATTGAAATACTTTCTACAATAAATCTGTGTATTGTATTAAGTACATATAAAAGCTTAGAAAGTCACATAATGACATCCATGACAAGTTTGGAAGACCGGTAACGCGGGTATAGGAAAATAATCTAATCAATTAGAGCTTTAATCACTACAAATATGGAGTGAATATCATAAGATGTTTTATATTATAATAATTATTTTATCAATGAGGGTTTCTGTTCATATCAAATATAATTTTACTTTGCTTATTAGTTTTCCCCTCTTATATGTCATCAAAAACGCATTAAGTTTTTAAAAGCATTATTTTAAGGTGATTTGCCGACGAGATCATCAAATTGATATAAGAAAAATAAAAATAAATATTTTACATTGAGAGGAATTGTATTTCCATTTTTTTTTAAATCATATGTAATGAAACCGTGAGACATTTTTAATATATGTATGAAGTCAACAGCGGCGTGATTTAGTATCAATATAAAAATAATTTCAACTCATTTGTATACTTACAAAACTAATTAATTATAAAAATATTATATCTATTTTCCTCAATACTATTACAATATTAATAGTTTATTTTGATTATACACTAGTTGATGCCCACTATTTCGTTTTTGAAGACTTTAGCGAATGTCGG
The DNA here is from genome assembly GCA_033558755.1 of Philaethria dido. Classification (NCBI taxonomy): domain Eukaryota; kingdom Metazoa; phylum Arthropoda; class Insecta; order Lepidoptera; family Nymphalidae; genus Philaethria; species Philaethria dido. The sequence goes on along the minus strand of JAKGSA010000024.1, from coordinate 434,389 downwards.
ATTTACCATCAAGCTGAGTAGACTATAGGCTAGGGCGGCAATTAAAAAAAAATGACAATCTTGAAATAGCTAATTTGCCGCTCACCAACCATTTTTTGACATCTGCCAATATTTTAGGGTAAAAAGAGAGTGAAATTGCAGTAAATTTGCGCGGCTAATTTATGAGAATTGTGTACCGTCATAAAGTGAGTGAAAGAAATATAACATAAATATCTGTATTTTACTAAATTCCTATACATAATACCATTGATATACATATGTATGTATATATATAGAGCAGATGCTGATATAATATACTATTAGATACTGTAATATCACTTATCTTTACTACCATACCTAGATGATAAATGATAATATTAATAATTGATGCCCTTTTAATGGTTTTTCTTATAAATATTTCTATAAAGGAAACAAAAATTTTAGATTTCTTGTAAAGACTTGAATACATTTTCATAAGTCATAAATCAGTAAAGGATGATTATGAATTCTGTTTTAGCATACGTGTATGTAACAATGTTTCAATAAAAAATATTTAATATTTGCACATGAATCTACAATTGCAGATTTAAAGGGGGTTAAGAGAGAGATTAGCGCCGGACTGTCTACTTGCTCCTGCGGTCAGAGTTCAGTTTACTGTTCTCACGTCCTAGTAGAACTCTTTGAGTTTCTTCTCAGTAAGGAGCTTAACGTCTTGCGATGAAAATGTTGATGACTTTAGACCAGGGCTTCTTAAACTTTTGTCATTCACGACTTCATTTATGATTGCGAGTTTCTTGACGACCCCGTACAAATTGGTAATTGGCCAAAATGATATGTATAAATATTTGACATTAAAATCTCTCGACCCCAGAATTTTGCTACGCGACCCCATTTGGGGTTGCGACCCATAATTTAAGAAGCCCTGTTTTAGACCAAATAATGCCAATAACGTTTATAACTGTAATTTTAGGTACTACTATAATATTTGCAGCGTTTGTAAAGAAAGTTTGGTTAAACGGGCAATATGTTTATGCTGTGTCAGCTTGAGGCAACGTAAAGACGAATGGTTAAAAAAGTAGGTGAATGTTACCGAGTGCAGCCAACAAATGTCGGTCGCGTGTTTCTAACAAACTCGTACATCATATTTTTAAAAACTATTCTGTATCATATTTTTAAATACAGTAGTATTTTTTGCATTTGCTTCAACTGTTATTGTAATTGTGTAAAGGAACACGAAAAGACTCTTAAGTATACTTTTTACCGATTTTAAAAATAGTTTACAAAGAATTGTCCGTCTTCGAAACGATTTCAATCCTTCTGATTATCTCATTTTGCTATATTTTGACTTGTCGTGACAAAATTTAGATACGGAAGAAGATTGTTCTAGGAAATCTTTATAAAGACTTTTATTACTTCTTTCATTAATCACAGATGATTAATCAAATAATAGTGCAAATTAATAACTGTTCATCTCCACGATTCCGTGATAACTATGATATTCTACTTAGTGAACATGATTCTTGTGTTTTTTTCTGACTCTCGGTAACCATAATAACATATTGTATAACGTACTCAATAAAGAGATAGTAGCCACGTCTGCCAATTTACGAAATCAATGATCGACCTCCGGCGGACGCGGTCATTGATAAAGTTATCGATATAAAGTTATTCGAATTCTGTTAATAGTAAATAAGAACGGATAGTTTTATAATAAAATATATGAATATTTAAAATGTTGAACGTGACCGAATTAAAAAATGAATTACGAATTGGATATAATTTTCGAGGTACGTGTTAAAAGCATTTTGTAATGCATTTCCTGTTTACATGTTTTTATAACTTTTTATAGCCATTTATGTAAATTAGCTAGTTAATACAGCAATCTAGATTCTAGACAAATTCAAGTATTAGCTTAGAACATACATAAATGAAGCACTGACCCGTGATTACTTTCGCCAAAGCTTAGATAATAATTAATGTTCAAGTGACGTGATTGTATCGCCAATAGTTTTAATGTATAAGGAGCGACACTTTCTATTGAATTCGACGATATAAAGTATCATTTCCGCTAACTTTCGGTGGTGTCAGCTCAGACAGTCTTTGCATTCGTTAGTACTTTCGTTGTTTTCGTTAGATCTTTATGTATGAACATACTTCTAAAGAAGCTTATCTGATACGTGTCATGTTTTATTAATACAACAAAAAAATGAATTATCAGAGTACACTTTCCGATTTTTTTTATCCATTTTTTGATTTGTAGTAGTCGTCGGAACGATTCACGACCTTGGGAATGTTAGAAAAGCTTTTAACCATTAATATGGTAGTTCGATAACCGACAATAATTATCCGACATGCGTTGCCAAACATTGAATTTAGTAACTCAATTAGAAATTTACTTGTAAATTTTCGTATTAGGACGTCAAGCAAGTTACCTAATATGGATATGATTAACGTTAAATCAATATCCTACGCACATACTTAACAAGAAAATAAAAGACCACTGTTATATTTCCAGGGTGATTACATATGGATCGAGCCGGTGTCAGGTCGAGAGTTCGATGTGGCCATCGGCGCGCGCGTTCTCGCCGCAGAAGGGCGGCGTATACGCGTACGCGATGACGATGGGCAGGAGCAATGGCTGCCACCGGAGAGGCGCATCAAAGCGATGCACGCTACATCCGTGCATGGGGTCGAGGATATGATCTCACTTGGCGATCTGCACGAAGCTGGTATACTTAGAAACCTGCTTATACGATACAATGATAACCTCATTTATGTAAGTATGAATAATTATTTCCTTAATCTTAGTTAGCTGATTTAACTATTTTTTTATTATGTTAGTTGTATTGCACGTTTTTTTCCTTTCAGTGTAATATTAATTGGCTGTGAGTTATTTATGAATATAATATCATCAGACCATTCTATATGAGGAAGGTAGAATACAGTAATATTGTCTTTTTTATATGTATATGGGCAACTTTTTTGCTTTTGTATAGAAGTTGATAAATGTTACATGTTTAACTTATATCCAAGGCATTATTACCCAGTAGGCTTAAGCTCGGGCCGAGCGAAAGCAAAGCCCCTCACTACAAGCAGTGTTCGCCTTGTGACACTGCAGTTCTAAGTTGATGGTCCTCCTCCCAAGGCGGTCAAGCCAGGATCAGAGCTCTTCAAGCTCGGCCCTCCACAAAACCCGGTGACGCTGTCGAGGCCAATAGGGCCAACAGCATACTACACAGTCGAAAAAAAAACTATTATAATGGAGCAAAAACTTTCATGTATAAAAAAATAAAGTATTTTGTTTCTTTTTCCAGACTTATACGGGTTCAATATTGGTAGCTGTAAATCCCTACCAAATATTACCAATTTACACAGCAGACCAAATAAAGTTATATAAAGAGAGAAAGATAGGTGAACTGCCGCCGCATATCTTCGCTATAGGAGACAACGCGTACGCACACATGCGCCGGTATGGTCAGGACCAATGTATTGTTATAAGTGGTGAGTCGGGAGCCGGAAAGACTGAATCTACTAAATTAATATTGCAATATCTCGCTGCGATCAGTGGAAAACATTCCTGGATAGAACAACAGGTATTTTATATCACTTGTTTTTGTCACTTTGTAACACTTTACATATTAATATACTCATATTAGTAAGTAAAATGACCGTACTATGATATTATACAGTAATAACCTTATCAAACATAAGCCATATAAATAAAATTAAGCTTATTTAGAGAAAAACATACTAATATTTAAAATATACATTCTTACATCATTTAAAACAAAAATTAAAAAACAAATTGTGAAATATTACCAATAATCTATTTGTTAAATAATTACATTGCCCCCATGATTTGGCTAGGACCAAAAACAGAGGAAAATATAGTATTAAATATTCTTTATTCCTAATATTACAACTAAACAAATATATAAAAAATTGTTTAACCTTCCAGATTTTAGAAGCAAATCCAATATTAGAAGCATTTGGTAACGCTAAAACCGTTCGTAATGATAACTCATCACGGTTTGGTAAATACATCGACATACATTTTAATAGTAATGGTGTGATTGAAGGAGCCAAGATAGAACAATACTTATTAGAGAAATCTAGGATAGTGTTTCAAGGGACTGATGAGAGGAATTATCATGTTTTCTACTGTTTATTAGCGGGATTATCGAAGGAGGACAAGAAGAAATTGGAATTGACTGAGCCTTCTGAGTATAGATACTTATCTGGGGTAAGTTATGTCAAAAAACATTTGAAACTGTACAAAGATATAGTGCATAATAAAACAAAAACTACCAATAATCATTAATAAAAGATTTTTGAGTTTATTAATTATATAAATATGAAGTTTGTAAAACAACCATTTATACTTGATTTCAGGGAGGGAGTTTCACTTGCGAAGGGAGAGATGATGCAGCGGAATTCGCAGATATTCGATCAGCAATGAAAGTTCTTTTATTCACAGAGGCTGAAATATGGGAAATACTCAAATTGTTGGCTGCAGTTCTACATTGCGGCAATATAAAATATGAAGCAACTGTTGTAGATAATTTAGATGCTACTGAAATTATAGAACAGGCAAATGTAAGACGAGTTGCTACCTTGTTAGGAGTCCCAACACAGTCATTAATTGGTGCTTTAACAAGAAAAACATTATTTGCTCACGGAGAAACAGTAGTATCAACTCTAAGTAAGACTCAATCGGTAGATATAAGAGATGCATTCGTTAAAGGTATATATGGACGCCTCTTCGTTACAATTGTTAGGAAAATAAACACGGCAATATATAAACCAAAATCAACCACGCGGACTGCTATTGGCGTTTTGGATATATTTGGGTTTGAAAACTTCGATCATAACAGCTTTGAACAGTTTTGCATAAACTTTGCAAATGAGAACCTTCAACAATTCTTCGTTAGACATATATTTAAATTGGAACAAGAAGAATACAATCACGAAGGTATCAATTGGCAGCACATAGAGTTCGTAGATAATCAAGACGCTTTAGATCTAATTGCCCTCAAACAGCTCAATATAATGGCCCTAATAGATGAAGAATCTAAATTTCCAAAAGGCACAGATCAGACAATGTTAGCAAAATTGCATAAAACGCACGGTCTTCACAGAAATTACTTAAAACCAAAATCAGATATCAACACCAGTTTTGGCTTGAATCATTTCGCGGGAGTTGTTTTTTACGATACTCGAGGGTTTCTAGAAAAGAATCGGGATACGTTTAGTGCAGATTTGCTGCAATTAATCCATATCTCGACAAATAAATTCTTGCAACACATTTTTCAAGAAGACATAGTAATGGGATCGGAGACGCGGAAACGAACACCCACATTATCTACTCAGTTTAAAAAGAGTTTAGATCTACTTATGAGAACCCTAGGAACTTGCCAACCTTTCTTTATAAGATGTATCAAGCCAAATGAATTTAAGAAGCCCATGATGTTTGATCGCGGTCTGTGTTGTAGGCAACTAAGATATTCCGGAATGATGGAAACGATTAGAATCCGGAGAGCCGGGTACCCAATTAGACATAGTTTTAAGGAATTCGTTGAAAGATATCGATTTTTAATATCAGGAGTGCCACCCGCTCACAAAACTGACTGCAGAGCTGCCACGGCGAAAATTTGTGCTACAGTTTTAGGCAAATCTGATTACCAATTAGGCCATACCAAAGTGTTTCTAAAAGATGCGCATGATCTTTTCCTCGAGCAAGAGAGAGATAGAGTTCTAACTAGAAAAATATTAATTTTGCAACGATCCATTCGAGGATGGGTTTATAGGCGGCGGTTTTTGAAGATGAGAGCCGCTGCTATTTTAATTCAAAGACATTGGCGCGGAAAGTTGCAAAGAATTAGATACGTTAAGATGAAAGTGGGATACGCCAGACTCCAGGCATTGATTCGAGCGCGAGTTTTGGCTCACCGATTCAGGCATTTGCGAGGACACATTGTGTCATTACAAGTATGTATTTAATTGCATTGTCTTTTATCTTTAAGTTAGTCTTTTGCTTTAAATTTCTTTAGCAATATTCTTACTATGAGTAAAATTAGCAAGTATTTTTTTTAATTACTCAAGATTTTCTGCTTGCTTGTACTTGAAGAATAAAAAGTAGCATGTTGAAAATGATGTTATTATTTCTAAAATAACGCATAAGGCATAAAGTAATATTTGTTGTACATATCATGCAATGAGATTGAATTAAATAAAAGATTTATTTTTTGAGTTCGTGACACAGTGAGACGGCCATTGATTATATATACGACTGGCTAAAACAACAACATAATTTTCACTTCTCCGTTCTGATAAGATAAAGCACAACGTGAGTTCCACAACTAATGGCGCAATGTCTCGATATAAGAAATAAAGAACTAAGTGTCTTGACACTCCGTTCTCCACTTCTTATATCACTCTTTCAGTACCCTGTTACGTGTAGGAAGAACATTGCAGGTACTACATTTTTAAATTAAAACGTTTCAATTTGTATTCTATAGGCAGCCGCAAGAGGTTATTTGGTTAGAAGATCATATGGTCATAAAATGTGGGCAATAGTGAAGATACAGAGCCACGTGAGACGCCTGATAGCTATGCGAAGGTTCCGTAGACTGAAACAAGAAGCCATCGCACATAACGAAGCTTTGCGCTTAAGAAGACAGGAAGAACAGAGGTTGCAGCACCAGGGCAACACTCGGGCTAAGGAGATTGCAGAACAAAACTATAGAGTAAGTAATCAATTATATATATTATAAGAAGACAGAGAATTTTTTATGTTTACCGCAAAGTATTGCGGCTATTAAGGTATTATTTGACAAGTGGTCGTTTTTAGCAGTAAATATAAACTTTGAGTTAATAGAGAGGTAATAAAACATATGTTGAAGACCAAAAATGCTTCTTGAGTAAAAATATGGCTCACAACTTGTTGTAGTTACTGTAATATATCCACAATACGCAATTCGTCTTTTGGCTCTGGCGAGAGCTTATGATGCGTTGCGTGCACACACGAAATCACCAAAATCATAAAAAGGCCACATCACCAAGTATTAAAGAAAAGTCGACGCTGAGTACTATTTGGTAAAATCATATCACAATGGACTTGATACTTGTGTAGAATATAACGATGCATTTAAAATATCATTAGTTCAAGTTATTTAATTCTTTCATTCTTTAAGTTGGGACATATATCACTGATATTTATAGCCAATCAAAAAGTTTTAGTATAAATGACATTAAAAAAGGATAAAGTAGTTAGTCTAGGCTCCATTTTTAACATTTCTCATATTCTCTAGCAATTAAAAGCATTTTAATGCATGTATGCGATCATCGATGTAATCGTTACTACAATATACTTATTTTTGCACACCTCCATTATTATTCCCCTCATAACAAAACTAGCTGGTAAAGAACATTTTTTTGCGTTAAACTTAAGTTTATTTTTTGTACATATTTTTAAATTGTGTGTAATAATAAATATTCTAATACGGTTTCATACATAACTAATGGAACTCAATGCTTCGCCTTCTTTAACTAGACCGGAAAAACTAAAATATTTTAAAAGTAAAAACATTCCCGTCAATGAGACTTGAATTCACAACCATTAAGTAAATTAATGACTTCTCTTTTCATCAATATTCTTTACTAATGAATAATAGAGTCATTTGTTTTTGTATTTTAACAAACAAAATAATTAACCCAGTTTATTTAATATGAAGTAAATGTTTTCATATCATCTTTTTCTATGTTGACAGTCGTTGCATAAGTTTTATTGAGTGCATATCTTTTAATAATATACAAATATATTGTGAATCGACAAAATCGATATTTTTAGACATTTTTATTACTCACACATATTAAAGGTATGTTATTAAGTTAATCTTTATCAATATAGATAATAAAAGAGCAGAAACATCAATTCGGTACATGAAAAATTTAAGAAAAATATTAATTAGGTACGCTAATATATCTTTAACAGAAACGAAAAAACCACTTAGTAGAATTATTATCTGTCTGTAAAGACAGACAGACCTGATTGACTGATATAAATACTTGTGCGTCAATCAGACAAAAAGTACCGAATAGAAATGAATGAATTTTGGCATTGTCATAGGGTTATCAGAGTCTGGAGGGATATATAGGATAATTTTTATTTTGCTATTCCATGCAGTTCCAATGAATAAAATAAAAACCGATATAGACAAATTGCTTCATATGCCGGGGGTGCTCCTCCATTTGATTTTTCATTTTAATCGTGGTGCAATAGCATAGCGTCGAACTTTAAACGTCATAGGTTAAAGATTCGATTCTCAGTCGGGGAAGATCATAATTCTTTTATTTTCATTTCTCTGCCCTGGGAAAACAAAACGCGATGTTGAGTTCTGCCATTAATTATAAAGCTTGAAGTTGTAATAAAAATCAAATAAGGCAGTACTTTACATGAAAATAAGTAAGCCAAGTATTTAATGAAGTCACGGGCACCTTAATTCGCGTAGTTAAATAAAAACTCGATAATTTGGATGCAAGCGTGTAAGTAAACAATATAATTAGACAGGAAAAGGAGAAGGATATGTTTTTGCAAATTAAAGTGATTATTTTGTAATTTATTGTAACCGTAAAATGTAATGAAGTAATCGTGGCGCAGGGGGACAGTGTACAAGTAATACCTTCGATCCCACTAGGGGGAGTGATTATATTTTCTTATCTTCGCTCGGGTAAGACATAGCGCGGTGTTGTTTTCCGCCATTTAACATACATAGAATCGAATTCGAAGGAAAATTGTGCGGAATGTGTGTTATAATAAAGCGTGAAGCTGCTTTTATTATATGTAATGCACGTAGCACGATAGAGTTTAATCGAGGTAAATTTAAAAAAATAATCTGTGATTCAAGAATGTGTGGAATTGTGGTTATTTAGGTAACTATTACGTCTGCCTGTTGTCATTAAAAAAATAATCTCCTTCGTGTATTCTTCATACAACGTGACATTGGTGAAGTGATTTGTTTGAAAGAACTGTAATGAATTGTCATTAGAACTGGCGCCACCTACATATACTTGATAAGGTCGTCGTACGCATGAATTGTATTAATATCGTATTTAAAAAAATAACAAAGAAAGATAAAAGCAATACAATTGAATAATTGCTAATTATATATTGTTATCTTAAATTTTAGTTTTTGCTCTTTTGATTGTCATTCCGATAGAAATGATAAAATCTTGATAGATTTTTGATTTGGTAAAATTTACATTGCATTTCATTATTTTGTTATTTTGGTTTAATCTTTGTGAAAACATGTACTTATAAAATATTTAATGAGTGTATTTTCGGAGTTTTTACATCGACTTTTACGGGACTACCATACCGTATGTAACGCTACCTATATTTAAATATCAATACCGATTATCCGATTTCAAAATAGGAAGTCCTCAATTTGATTGTATTTTTTTGTTTGTTACCGTATACTTTTTACTGGATGAACGAATTTTGAAGATTCTTTTTTATGTGATAGCTTGTGCTTCTAATGCGGTACCATGAAAATTTAGTGTCGAGTAGTTTTGAGTTATACTATAAAAATATTTTGAAATCGGTTTTCTTTTTTGTTAAAAACTTATTTATTTATGAACGACTACCATGCTCATTTACATGTTTTTAATAAAAAAAAAAAAGAAAGAAAGTCTAAAGGTTCTGCTTACCCAATAAATTATGGATCTCCAATAGTTGAAATTATTAAAAGAAATCCACAACATACATTTTAAAGGAGAAGCCAAAAGATGTTTATCAGTCAATACTCATTAAAACCAGTTGTAATATGTTCGGTAAATAAATTTACTAATTGATAGCTATCCCAACATAATCGAAAGCCAGATTACCTAAAACCTACACCTGATCCACCTTACGTAAAAGCCGGTCTTAATCGACCATACAACATTATACAATTACAAACGACCTGGATGCGGTTGGATAACCATACAAAACACGTAACCAAACCAGAGTTTACTTAGTATGTACTGTAAAACTACTAACACCGGTCGTGCTCGTCTAGGAAACATGTGGCCAAAATCTGATATCAATTTTCAAAATCATGGATTCATACTACACTGTAAAAGGCAACCTGATAACTGGGCAAGTATAACTTGTCAAAGTATGTCAACCCTAACTTTCTCCATTTATCTAATATATGTCTATATAAGTTAAAACTATTAAGCGGCTTATTGTAATGGGATAACTAGTGTCAGTAGATATCTAGTTGATATAAAAAAAGAATTTACATGTCATATTGTGGATCATGCTATTCTTACTTCGTACGGTGCAAGGAATAGGCAATATATATTTTAATTGTTTATAATAAATTTTAATATCCTAATATTTATAAAATAAAGCAAGAACAAACGTTGTTACTCAGCACAAACCCAAAATGTTCGCTTTTATCAAACGCATTTTAAATAAAAAATCTTATTATCAGGAGCGCATGTATGAGTTAGAAAGACGCGATGCTGAATTAGCCCTTGAAGAAAAACGTCAGCTAGAAGCAAAGAGAACCTTATTACAAGAGGCCGCGAGGAAACAAGATGAGCCGGTAGATGACAGCAAACTGGTGGAGGCAATGTTTGACTTCCTCCCTGATTCTAGTAGTGAAGCACCGGCTCCTAAAGATACTTCAGTCTTCAGTGACCTTCCACAACCTCGAGCTGACCAACAAGAGGTAAATAAACTAAAATATATTAAAAAAAAAGACCTTGTGACAAAACAATACTAAGAAATTAAAACAATTAATATAAATAGTTATAAAGCAGAAAGATTTTCTTAACAACATAATATTATTTTCAGATGGTGACACCAATGCAAACAACATCAGAAGATGAAGAGGACCTGTCGGAGTTTAAATTCCAGAAATTTGCGGCTACTTATTTCCAGGGTAACGTTGCACATCAGTATTCGAGGAAACCTTTGAAACATCCATTATTGCCACTGCACACACAAGGGGATCAGTTGGTAAGAGTTACTATACACATTGCCACTTTGCAGGATATGCCTTCATTTGCTTGCTAATTTGATTGTAATTAATAAAAGCAAATTTAATTTTCACATTAAATTACATGAATTATTAAATAACTACATTAGTCCATAAATAATTTAAAATTGGCTGTTCATTTAAAATTATAGCTTGTTAAAATAATTAGTTTCTTCACTTATCAGTATTAATATCTGCAAAATTCGCAAAAAAACGCTCTAATTGTATAAAATTGCTTACAGCGTTCCACAATATAAAGAAAAAGATTGCTTGTTTTCAATTTGGGTTAGATTAGACGAGACAGTTAATTGCTGTATAATAACTAACATAAGATTACGTGTCTTAGTACGATAAGCGTTTCAATCAGATAAATTTAATGGACTTTCATAATTTACGATAGCGGTGTTACTTTTAGGCGGCTCAAGCATTATGGATTACTATTTTACGTTTCACTGGAGATTTGGCGGAACCAAGATACCACACAATGGACAGAGACAATACATCAGTTATGTCCAAAGTGACTGCCACACTTGGAAGGAATTTTATACGGTCCAAGGAGTTCCAAGAAGCACAGATGATGGGAGTCGACCCTGATGCTTACTTAAATAAACAAAAACCAAGGTCGATTCGACATAAACTTGTTTCGCTGACTTTGAAAAGGAAAAATAAGCTAGGTGAAGATGTTAGAAGAAAACTTCAGGTAATTAATGTTTATTTAATATACTTAGTGTATAAAGCAAGAATCTAAAATAAAATTAATAAAAAATCTATATTTTCATTTCCAGGATGAAGAATACACAGCAGATAGCTATCAATCATGGCTAGAATCGCGACCTACATCGAATTTAGAAAAACTACACTTTATTATCGGTCACGGTATTTTGAGGGCTGAATTACGAGATGAAATCTATTGCCAAATATGCAAGCAGTTAACAAATAACCCTTCAAAATCGTCTCACGCACGCGGTTGGATTTTACTTTCCTTATGTGTAGGATGTTTTGCACCTAGTGAAAAGTTTGTGAATTACCTTAGAGCTTTTATCAGAGAAGGCCCTCCTGGCTATGCACCTTATTGTGAAGACCGATTAAAAAGAACATTTAACAACGGAACCCGAAATCAGCCGCCATCTTGGTTAGAACTTCAAGCAACAAAATCCAAAAAACCAATTATGCTGCCCATAACTTTTATGGATGGAAACACTAAAACGTTATTGGCTGATTCCGCAACAACTGCGAGGGAATTATGCAATCAGTTATCAGATAAAATCGCCTTACGAGATCAGTTTGGATTTTCACTTTACATTGCTTTGTTTGATAAAGTGAGTTCATTAGGTAGTGGTGGGGATCACGTGATGGATGCAATATCACAATGTGAACAATACGCTAAAGAGCAAGGTGCACAAGAACGAAATGCTCCTTGGCGTCTATTCTTTAGAAAGGAAATATTTGCACCTTGGCACGACCCTACTGAAGACCAAGTGGCAACTAACCTCATATATCAACAAGTTGTTAGAGGAGTAAAGTTTGGTGAATACAGGTGTGATAAAGAAGAAGATTTAGCTATGATCGCGGCTCAGCAATATTATATCGAGTATGGTCAAGACATGAACACTGAAAGGCTTTATACATTATTACCAAATTATATACCAGATTACTGTCTGACCGGTGTCGAAAAAGCCGTCGACAGGTGGGGTGCGCTTGTTGTTCAAGCATATAAGAAGAGTTATTATGTCAAAGAAAAAGTGCCGGCCTATAGAGTAAAGGAAGACGTGGTAAGTTATGCAAAGTTCAAATGGCCCTTACTATTTTCACGATTCTACGAGGCTTACAGGAATTCAGGACCTAATTTACCTAAGAATGACGTTATAATAGCGGTAAATTGGACCGGGGTATATGTTGTTGACGATCAGGAGCAAGTTCTTCTTGAGTTATCATTTCCAGAGATAACGACGGTGTCCAGTCAGAAAACTAATAAAGTTTTCACACAAACTTTCAGTTTATCTACAGTCCGCGGAGAAGAGTTTACTTTCCAAAGTCCAAATGCTGAGGACATTCGCGACTTGGTTGTATACTTCTTAGAAGGTCTAAAGAAGAGGTCGAAATTCGTTATTGCATTACAAGATTACAAAGCACCCGGTGAAGGTTCTAGTTTTTTGACTTTCCAAAAGGGAGATTTAATAATATTGGAAGAAGATAGTACTGGAGAGTCGGTGCTAAATAACGGTTGGTGCATAGGCCGCTGTGAAAGGTCTATGGAGAGGGGTGACTTTCCTGCTGAAACTGTCTACGTATTACCCGCTTTATCAAAACCACCTCCTGATATATTAGCTTTGTTCTGTCAAGAAGGCGCTCAACATGGACGAAGAGCACCGACGAGCACATTCAATGGAACTGAAACTAGGGACAAACCTCACAATTTATTAGAATATGCACTAGACCATTTTAGACTGCCGCCAAAGCGAACTACTTCCAAAGCTCTGACATTATCTACTGCGAAAAGAGGTGCTGAAGAGTTGTGGCGACATTCGAGAGAGCCAATTAAGCAGCCATTATTAAAGAAATTGCAGGCCAAAGAGGAATTAGCTGAAGAAGCATGTTTTGCCTTCACTGCCATACTTAAATATATGGGAGATTTGCCTTCTAAGCGTCCCAGAATAGGAAACGAATACACGGACCATATATTTGATGGTCCACTGAAACATGAAATTTTACGAGATGAAATATATTGTCAAATAATGAAGCAATTGACAGATAATAGGAATAGAATGTCAGAAGAGAGGGGATGGGAGCTAATGTGGCTGGCGACGGGACTGTTTGCCTGTAGTCAAGGTCTTCTTAGGGAATTAACATTATTCCTCAGAACGAGGAGGTATCCAATAGCTCAAGATTCTCTGCAACGGTTACAAAAGACGTTACGGAACGGACAAAGGAAATATCCTCCACACCAAGTGGAAGTTGAAGCTATTCAGCACAAAACTACACAGATATTCCACAAAGTATACTTTCCGGACGATACAGACGAGGCATTTGAAGTAGATTCTTCGACTCGAGCAAAAGATTTCTGTCAAAACATCGCACAGAGGTTGAGTCTACGATCTAGTGAAGGTTTCAGTCTGTTCGTGAAGATAGCTGATAAAGTGATATCGGTTCCGGAAGGGGACTTTTTCTTTGACTTCGTTCGACATCTAACAGATTGGATAAAGAAGGCGCGGCCGACCAGAGATGGAATAACACCACAATTTACTTATCAGGTAAGAAAATTACCAATAATACGCTTTTGACTTTATATTCTTATGGAATAAGTATTAAGCAGGGGGGAGGGAATTATTCGGGTTTTCTCAAATAGAGGAAGAAAACTGACAAAATCCATCTTACTTAATAAGTGAATAGCAACTTAATTTTTATACAATCTTGATATAAGATTTGCATCCACATTCGAGGATGTAAACTTTAAGTCACATCGGACTTGATTTTTAAAAATTATATTGTATTTCTAAAAAGGTGTTCTTTATGAAGAAACTGTGGACAAACACGGTTCCCGGTAAGGACCGCGCTGCTGATGTGATCTTCCACTTCCACCAGGAGCTACCGAAGCTCTTGCGCGGTTATCACCGTTGCGGCCGCGAGGAGGCCGCGCGCCTCGCCGCCTTAGCGTATAGGGCGCGCTTTGGTGACAATAAACAGGAGCTACAGGCTATTCCGTGAGTAATAAAATCCGTTCGTTACTATTACGTTACTATTCATTTCGTTTGTTACTTTCATTCACCAAATTGACTGTCGACACCCACTATAGTAATATATAGTTATCCTACCTTATTTTGTTTGCGTTAACAAACTTTCCACTTTGTTTTATATACAGAACTACATTTGAATATCATTTATGCAGATAACGGTAATATTTTACGAATAAGTGTTATTTTAAAAAAATCTTTCGTATGTGTCCATCGCAAACTTAGATCGACATTATGATCGAGTTTTGGTTACCTTAACAACCAGCACTCACTTGTTGACTTTTGTATGACTCTGCTGAATTATATGTTTCCGTAGATAAAAAGTTTGCAACATGATTATTTTCTAATTACCTGATAAAATCGGATTAATTTATTGATTCAAAAGTTCATGTAACGTTAAAGATTAAATAAAGCAAATGACTCGCTTCGAACAATAAATTATAAAATGGAAATATTTGGAAAAAATCGCGATGGTATTTGATCCCGAATTCTACACGTAAAAATTATATATGATACTTTAACTAATCTATTTAGTCTGGGTGAGCATTGCGTTCGCCATTACAGACTTTTTTTCTGGAGACTGGAGAGATTTTGTGGGCCTCCAAAAAACATTTATACCTCTCTTTCCTAGATAAATTAGTTGAAAACATAAAAAATAAATGTAACCTGTTTTCTTACAGACAAATGCTTCGAGAGCTAATACCAGCAGACCTAATCAAGTTGCAGAGCTCAGCAGACTGGAAACGCGCCATTGTCGCCTCCTACAACCAGGACGCCGGCATGACTCCTGAAGATGCCAAAATAACCTTCCTCAAGGTCATATATCGATGGCCAACATTCGGTTCCGCCTTCTTCGAAGTAAAACAGACTACGGAACCCAATTACCCTGAACTTTTACTCATTGCTATTAACAAACACGGAGTCAGCTTGATACATCCTCAATCTAAGGTAACTTTATAAATTAAGTAATTTTTAAACAGTAGTGCATTGCTTTTGATTCTAGTCCTAAACATAGGGCCCAAATACGTGATCTTAATTCTGATTAGTTAATCTATACTACTATACATTTTTCATTTGTATGGAATATAGTGACTTATAAATTTATCACGATTGCATACAAGAAAAGTAAAATATAAGTTATAAAAAGTTCTTACAACCTTTCGCCGCCTTTCTTATTCGAGATATGGAGTGCTGCGTGATAGGTGCCGGTACCCAACGACATACATCATTTACCGACAACGGGGAAAACTAACTTCTAACTAAAACTGTGGACGAGGTGAAAGGGGTATGCAGAGACCGTAGCGTTTGGCGCTCCGTTCTCTCTAACTACCCCGCTAGGGATAAAGCGTGAAGTTACGTAGGGAAAACTAACTATCTCCCAATTGAGAGTTGAATGATTCATATAATTAATTAAATTAATATTAAATATTGCGATTGATCGACGGTAGCCCAATATTGTTAACTTCAATGTATTCAGTACTTTTAATATTTTTAATGAAACCATAGAAATTCAGTTATAAATAAAATTAATTCCTAGTATTCGTCTATAAAAAGTTAATACATCACTTATGGCATGAGGTATACTAATAACATAATAGAATTCCACAAATCATTTCTGATATGCTTCTTAAAAATTTTAAAGGTCAAAACATATTATTAAGCAAAATGTATTCGGAGATAAATGTTGTTTCTTTTTATTCGTGAAATAACAATTTTTTGTTACAAATTCATAATTGTATTTGAAAAGAGAAACTGTTAAGTTTCGCGTTGGCTCTTAACAAAACTGCCTTTCGAGTAGGTAGTAGCTTCTTGTGAAATTGACGATGATGACATTTCAATGTTCATTAAATAAGGGCCATGGCCGCGCGGTGGGTAACGATGTGGGTTCGATTCCCAATCGGGGGAATAATTATATTTAAAAATAAACATTTCTTTGTTCTGGTAATAAGTTGCATAACTCAACACGGGAAGTCTCGAATTTGAGTGGAAAGCGGAAACGAAGTGATTTGAATTTTCTTATCTATTTGAGTAAAGTTAATTTTGATTACGATTTTTGCTTTTGAATTTCAGGATATTCTGGTCACACACCCATTCACGAGGATCTCTAACTGGTCGTCCGGCAATACTTACTTCCACATGACCATCGGAAACCTCGTGCGTGGCTCCAAACTCCTTTGCGAGACCTCCTTAGGTTACAAAATGGACGATTTACTCACGTCGTATATCTCCCTCATGCTTACAAATATGAATAAGCAAAGATCTATGCGTGTAAAGTAAAAAGTGGTTTTGGCATGTGTCAAACATATGAAAAATACAGATTATTAAATTACGTGCATATTAAAACTGAAAAGCGACTGTTTTTTAACGTAGTGTAAGCTTTCTCGCTTTTTGGCGAAATATTTAATTGGATGCTTGATTAAATAATGGTGTGTTGAGTGTTTACGATATTAAAAAATATATTTCATTTTTTATATATTTACATCACATGCCTAATTGTTTTGTTTTGAAATAGACATACGTTTTTACTTAAACATTTTTATAAATGTCTAAAAATTGATCATATGTTAAAACAAAAATAAAATGTCTCAACAAGATAGTTGTAAATCGACACTAAATATCCGTCCTTATGTAATTCAAAGCTATATTTATATATTAATATTATACATAAAACATTTGGAACTTGCTGATGCCTTACATTTTGCTATTTAATTAAGTACAAGGGTTCCGATAAAATGTTAAACAAAGATAGACAATAACTTTAAATATATTATGAAGTTAGTGTAAACACGTGTAGTGATAAACAACAAATATTGATCCTATCTGGAGTACATAATAGAAAATAGCGCAATGTCTCGATTATGCGTATTGTTTATATTAAAGTAAGTGAAGATCTGTTATTTTTAATCTGTAATCGGTTATGGTTGATGAGAACTTTTTTTTTCCGGTATACATGCTAGAGTATACCTATCACCCTGGTGTATGAAATTAAAAGAATTTAAAAAGTTGATAAATACGTAAATATATTTTTTTATTTTAACAAATATATTTTAAGCACTAAATGAATTTTATGGGTAATTTTAATTAAAACAAAAAACTTTTGAAGGAAAAATTATATGAGATTCAGAAACTCTAGTGTAATAGGAATATTCAAATGTATTTGTTTATAATAGACGCGAATGTTTGTAAATTATTATGCAAATGCTTTGTGGAGAAATTTTAACATGCTCAATAATATGTATGAGAATGTGAGAGCTTCTGAGGCAATGAAATGTTTGGTTTAAAAAATTGAGTATGAACACTAATATCTTTTTATTTGGATTTAAACTCAAATTAAGCTATAATTTAATTTTTAATATCTTTTTGTTTATTTTTTTAATATAAAGAAAAATAAAAATTCGCAATATCATGAAATGAATAACTTACGAGATTTTTACTAAAATATTTCGCGCAATAAAAATTAAAGAATATTAATCGATTTTTTTAGACGAGCATGTATTTATTGTTATATCGAGTAATCGATTATTCTTAAACATTTGATACCAGCAATAAATTGTATTTATTTATAAGCTAAGATATATATTGTATAATTATCGTTATGCCATGAGTTCGGAGACAATATTCCTTTGTTTTTATATTGCTTTAAAATAAAAGTGGTATTTGTGAGTGGTTGTAAACATGAGTCACAATGATGCAGTCTTTTATTTCTTATCTATATTAATTTTAAAAATATATACAATTATGGTTAAAATCACTTAAAAAATACCAAAATTGGCTTTTTACATAAAAAAATAATGCAAAAGTCTGTGAGATCGACTTTTATTTCATATGATTCAAAGAAAACTAAGAAAAGAGAATTTTAATTTTTTTTTTACAATTTGCTATGACTACTGGAGTCACACTACTTCACCTTTGGTATGCCATTGACTATAACAATAGTTAAGCCACAAACGCCCTCTAGAGTATTATAATAAAATGATTCTTTCAATTTTACTTTATAGTACAAAACAATTAAGGTAAAAGCGGGCTACAAAAAGCGTTAATTAGAACAAACAAAAAATATATATCCGCAATAAAGTCGTGAGAGACTCCCACGGCAGCGTTCTAAGTCGCGAAGAATAATGATGCCTCCATTGTCGCAAGCAGCAGGAAGTCGTTTATCTAACATCAGAATATGACTAGTTTAGAGCAATTTTGTTTTCTCGTTAAATGTTCAATTTCGGACGGTCACCTTTTACTTCTGCGTCATTTGATGTCAATCAACTTAGATTTTTTTATGCATATCCCCTAGTAGATGTAGGTAAGTTACATAGGCTGGCTTTTCCGGCCATATTACAGACAATGTGCGTTGGGTGGTAATACTCAACGACGCACATTATTTAAACGAATTTGCTTCACGCTGTATACCGCATATAGCAGGGAAGGCAGAGGCATTGCGTGTTGAGTGGCGGAACTCAACGCCGCGCTTTGCCTTGTTACCTATCCCTGGAAATGAAAAATTTCATTTCCTGGAGTGGGAATCGTACCTACAACCTTTCGTGTTTACAGTCGCACGCTTGTGCCTCTGCGCCACGACAGGCTTTAATATGAATAAGGGAAATACAAATATGAAAACTCTTGCGTTCCTGAGTGACTAACAAACAATGTACTACTGGGCGTGGAAAGCTGAAATATGACAAAGGCTTCTTGGAAAGTGTAGGAGATCACTAAAAGGATTTCTTGAAATGAGGGATAAACAGAGTTTTAGATTTTATACCCCACGTAATCAAAGTTGCGAGATACAGCTAATTTTTCAATACGTCGATTTACTCGAGTAGGAATCAAACCCACGTCAAATATGTGTGCAATTATACCACGATGATGATATGTCGAGTATAGTCACAAGATAAACGTAAGTAATAAAAATTAATTATTACTTATAATTATACCTATACGATTATAATAGTTTTTGTATGAAAACAATACTTTAAAGTTTTTTTATATCCTGATTAATCCTGGCATGAATATCTAATTTCTGCTGTGTAAATATTTTATTGTTGGTCCGAATATGTAGGTATACAAATTTTCAAGTAAATTCAACGATAAAATGAGGGATAAAATAACTTTGAGAGATTTTTAAATAAATAAATGCGGATGAAGTTATGCAAGTGTGTTGAAAATGCATTTTCTTCTAGTTTATATTACCTATAATAAAATGCCTTCCTTTTTCGCTTTCTCAAATCTTATTCACTCAGCTGGGTGTAGGTCTCCTCATTGAACTTTGTAAGTTATCGTGCCGCTGTCTGCTTTTTTCATCTATTGTCAACCCGTCGTGCTGACAAGAGCATCGGTAGGTAGGCATATGTTATTGGCTGTCGTCTCACGTTGCTTTTTCTCCAATTTATATTTTTTCTACTTCATCTTCCCTCAGTTCTGTAGCTGGTATACGTATAATATGTAAATATTGTGTATTTAAAAATACTAGGGTCCCCGAAAATGCGTTAATAACGCATTGTATGTGACGTAGTAGACACTTTATATAAACATGGATGTCAAATCATGGTAGTGTGTGTAACATTAATTTTATTAATTTAATATATTTTTTTGCATTATTTTCAGAAAATATAATCATTGTGCACTCCTTCCCTATATAAACTATAAGTGTGCCGAGTTTCATTGTCCTCCGTCCGCGTAATTCTCATAAAAAGGGCTCCAAAGATATTCTTTCACGTATTTATATATAGAGCTACTTATAGTTATTAAAAATAACATCTTATACTTACCAAATTATTGATATTATCATTTAAGTTCTTATTTAACATACAAGTATATGTTAAATGACAATAACTAAGGCTAGTATCTAAATGTATGAGATGAAAATAGAAATGAATTATATTATTATTTGCAAAAAAACGCGGATATGATGCGACAGTGCAAAGCGCTATTATAATACAAAACACGCGTAATTACTTCTATAACAATGATCTCTCATTCAACTATAAAGGAAACGGACTTAATCGCTCATTATAACGATAATCTTGACAGAAAAATCACTTCCATATCCGTAATGGGTAGATGAACGAGAAAAACCTAATCAGAAGTTTCTCAGATATTGATAGGAGGCCACTGAGACACTTGTATATATATTAATTAATAATAATATCCTTTATTGTACACCCATATTAATTACAAAAAAAGAGAAACATGAAACAAAAATAATTAAATTGTACAAAAGGCGACCTTATCGCTAAAACAGCGATCTCTTCCAAGCAACCTTAAGGCATAGGAAATAAAGGAAGGGAAAGGGGGCTAAGGGGGTGTGAACAATACATAAAGTAGATACGATAATAGATAAAATAAATATACAACTATATAAGTAATACATACAATAAATATATACCATAAACATACATATATAAGTATTCTATAATCATATATATTACATATACATGAAAAAATATATATATATTATATATATATATATAAATGACAATGTAGGTAATATATTTTTTAATTAACGATATAAAATAAAAATAGATGATAGTTACGCTTATTATAGATAGGTTATAAGGAAAGATAATATATTTTAAGCTGTTGTTTAAAAATGGATAATGATTTTGCTTGCCTCATATTCAAAGGTAAATCATTCCATAATCGAGAGGCTGTAGCTGTGAAGGAGGAACTATAAAAGGAAGAGGAGTGTGAAGGAATTTTTTGGATTAAATTTTCATCAGAGCGCAGACTTTTGGGATGAGAGTGTCCTAGAAATTTGAAACGCTCTTTTAGGTAGGGTGGAGTGCATGGATCAAGCAGTATACAGTAAAGAAGATGAAGAATATGTGTATTCCTGCGAAGACGGATTGGGAGCCACTTGAACTTTTTGCGAAATTAATTAGTTAATTGTTTATTTATATCTTTATAAGAAATAAAAAATATTTCTATTATCTTTATAATAAACACATATTATTTTCTCTTTGTTCTAGATTTACTTAGGTTGATGCTAAGACATTGTGTTTAGATCGGATTCGCATATGTGGGCAAATCTTCTAGTAAAATGGTTCGTAGGAAGTGGATTAAATTAATATTGTGAGAAAAGTTAGGAAAAGGTTAGGTTTTTAGGAAACTATCGAAATTTTAACGTAGGGGACTCGAACACGCGTCTCTTGGAAACTTGCAAGCGCTCTGACCGCTAAATCATATTCTATTCCTATTCTTAAATGTTATGCTATGATTAATACTTTGAAAAATATTAAAAATATTTAACGTTTGAATAACCATTTGAATAACCATTTGAATGTCAGGGAATCATTATGAACATAAATATTTATTATTTATGTTCATAATGATTGTATGGTATGGATGAATTTGATATTTTCCGATTTTCACAAATCGATGCATCCACAAATGATGCTTAAGTTTAAAATAATATTACTTTTAAATAATTTGTATATAAAAGTTCGAGTTCCGCTGCAATTACTTACAACAAATTTTTTTCGTTTACTTTTTCAAATTTTGATGCAGAATTTTAAGCTCCATTTTCTTGTTACATTTTGCGACATATCATCTTTAACCATACTTGCCTTCCAATAAAATATCGTAGAAAGTCTTCGCCACGCTTAAAAGCACACACTTGGATAGTCTCTGCGAATAGTAGCGGATGAAAAAAATATAATAAATCTAACAATTTACAATTTTATTGTACAAATCTACCGTTACTCTACCCGTAGTAACTCAGTAAAATTATTAATTCCCACGACCAGAGATGACATGTTGGAAAACACTAGCAGCGCTGAACTTTTCCCACACTCTGCATATCTTGCCCTCGTATATCAGAACCAAATGTAAAAACCATAGACAATGATTCAATTGTGTGCACATTGCTTTCTCACAGCACCCGCTTAGATATAATCGCTGCACTTAATTAGTACGGGTAAATGACCATTAACCGTTCCGGGTCTTCCGAAGCGCCGCTGAAGAAGACCTGGAAAATAATTCTAACAACTACAAATATATATAGTACTATTTTAATGGCAGATAAACATTAGTAGACATCACTTAATAGGGCTATAAGATTTTATTTAGCTCCAGGATATGAAATCTTCAATTCCTTAGAGACAATAGGTTTTTCTTGCTTCGGTTTTTATAGTAATAAAGTAAATTATTGAATGAATGGGCGGAGATACTTGCGTCATAGTTTCTTGTACGTCATTGATTAATAAGCATTATCGCAATTTGCCTGTTGCTGTCTCTTTATTAACTAAAACACCATCTTATTTACTTAATATAACATTTAGTATAATAAGAAGAATCATTATTACTTTTAGTACAAAAATACACCTATCATAAAAGAACTTCTATCAAAATCTTAACGTAGTAGGTAGTGCAATATAATTGTTTTATTATAATGGTTAATACTTACTTGTTTGGCAACGCTCATAAGCCATATCATATTACGAACAATATGTATTGGTTGCTTTTCCAGAAACTACGAAATTGTCAATGTGAAAATAAGGAAAATAATAATAAGGAAGGCTTTTCTTATAAAAATACATTGATTTTTCAACCTAGTAATAAAACTTTTTTTAACGAATATTTAACACACAAACATTAGTTCATCATTTAGAAATAGGCATAATCATTAGGAATATAGCGTGGTGGGCGGTGAAATTCCACGCCATGGTTCCTAGATGAGACACGGTACTATTTTGGTGACTGATTGAAACCAGACCTGAGAAACGGAAATACATACTTAGTTCATGTAAATAAACTCCCCGAGTGGGTGGATCTCTGTCAGAAGTCTATTCCGTATATAAAAAAACTTCAATAGTTCAATATATGAATAAATACTCCAATAGTAGTAAAAAGTTCCAAATGGATAGGTGTCAATAGGATTCGAAGAAAAAATATTTTATATAACTGTTGTCACAATAATTGATGCTAAGCATCAATGCGACCCTCAATTTAGACCTACAATAGTTAAATTTGAAAGGTATATTTGTTTTGTTCAAAAAAAGGTAAATTTTATCCCTACATTAATTTTGAATTGCAATAAACGTAATATTTTAAATGTAACATATTTAGCATAGTGTAAAGTTAAGGTTGAAATATTAAATTACCTATTTACCTAATTGGGAAAAATAAATATACATATACACTAAATGTAGCAGTCAATTTAAATATGGTAAAATATTCGACCGGAATGACAACAAATAATAATATCAAAAAAATATAAAAAAAGACACTTTAGAAAGACACTAGCTAGGGTATCTTGTTGCTAGCTAAGCTCTTATAAACAGGAGGCACCAACTTCCTCCCTTCACGTACTTGTGACCGATAATGCTATATGGCACAATTAACAATTAAATAAGGGTAGAAATTATTTAATTCAGTAAATAAATTATTATTGATCAATTGATTTTGTACCGACAACGTTCATGCATGTACTCATATTCTATTTTTTGCGGAGATTGATTGCCATAACTGATATTTTAGTAACTAATACCTCTTTATACCTTTCGTAGTCCTCGCTATTGACTGCAGGCGGCTAGGGTCGGTAATAATAACCTTTTATTTTCTACTAGTGGTGCCCGCGATTTCGTTCGCGCTCAACATAGGATAACATTTTTCATTTATTTTCATGTTAAGTACTACCGTATTTAATTTTTACTACTAAATATTCGCCTTGCCTCACCAAATCTTTCTGGTTACACTTTACCTTTTTATAATTACTTACCTTTCTCCAATTATTGAGTCTGAATATTCTAATATATAAATATCCAAATGCTTATATATTTAATCTTAGAAGTATAATTAGGTATTAATTAGTAGACGGAGAGAGCCTATCTCACTGCGTCACGATGATCAAAACTACTATTTACTGTACTAATGGTATTTTTAATATTATTAAAATGTTAATCACATACTTAGGAAAAGAAAACCATTTTTCGAAAAGGTATAAAAAATTGAACGCAGCAAGACCAGTGCCAGTCTCGTCCAAGCACTATGACCGCTAAGACATAGGTTCTTAATCAACCATGTCGAAATTTTTATACACTTGTTATAACTTATTTTTGTTGTTAGCATCTCGGTAAAAAATTGAAAAAAAATTTTTTTTAAAGATTATTTCTATGAACAATCATTTGGCAAGAGAGAATGCTGTTTATTAAATATTTTGATATTTCTAAGTGCATACAACACCAGGCGCGGGTTTCATTTCCACGTAAAAAAAATTGTACGCTTTGTAATTTTTTTTATGTAGCGGTATTGTTACTAATTTTTTTCTCGAATATAAATTATATTTGAAAAAAAAATGGTGTTACTTGCAATTTTGTAATCAATGTAATTTGACTGTTTTTTTATTTTTTTCCTATTAGATTATTCTGTAGCCTTACATGCATATAAGTCCGATTCGCGCATATAAAATCTTCTAAATTACAGTCCTAAGTTTTAGAGTAACAAATATCGTCTAAATATTTAAGTTTCCTAACTTTTACATTAATAATCAGAATAAGATAATTGTTATTATCTTTACTAATAGAACTTACTTTACGTTACCTGTGTCATGTTGTCTCTTACTTTATGATAACACTTTCCCATAAATATCTAAATTAACACAGTATTAACTTCTTACAATTAGAATTTATTACCATAAAAGATTTTCTTAACAAAATATATTCCGTCAACTAAAACTAAATAGTCTATTACCCTCATAATAATGATAAAATAAATTATCATGTTGCCAATAAATAATAATCCCATTGTGTAAGAAATTAAATTATTTTTATTATACTATATTAAAAATTTCTCT
Organism: Philaethria dido; assembly: GCA_033558755.1. NCBI lineage: Eukaryota > Metazoa > Arthropoda > Insecta > Lepidoptera > Nymphalidae > Philaethria > Philaethria dido. Next base: position 408,869 of record JAKGSA010000024.1, on the reverse strand, counting down.
TAAATAAACATGAAAATATTGAAATCAAATATAAAATTATTATATTACTTATTATGCGTTCATACCTATTACCGTTCATATCTAAAATCGATTATATGATTCTGATTAAATAAATGTATATTTCTTGTTCTCTTTTTCATTTCTTTTAATATTTTTATATCTAATATTCATATTACTTAGTGTAATTAGAAAGAAAGTATGTGAGTAATTGACGTAATTTGAGGGTGTCAGTTATTTATTTTTTCAACGAAAACTACATTGACTATCAATTCAAAAGCATCCTATAAGTTGCTCCAGGTTCTAAGCTATACTACCCACGCAAAAAATTATTAATTTCTATTTAGTAATTATCGGCATATAAAGTAACTTGTCTATGTAGGTTTTTTCTTTTTCTCATGAAAACTAAATCGAATGACACGATAAAACTATCTTATATGCACCTCCAGACTCTAAGCTGTTGCTGTGCCAAAATTCATTCATTTGCATCCAGTAATTATCGGCATATAAAGTAACTTGTCTATGTAGGTTTTTCAATGTTTCCATGAAAACTACGTCGAATATCGGGATAAAAACTATCCTACATGTACCTCCAGACTCTAAGCTATTACCATGCCAAAATTCATTCATTTCTGTCTAGTAGTTTTTGCGTGATGCGCGTTCAAATGTACAGACAGAGAGACAGACAGACAGACAGACAAAAATTCTACTGATTGGTTTTTTCTCTTCTATTAACGGTATATTAACGTACCCTATTGATATTTTTCTAAAATTTTTCATATACAGAATTGACTTTTCTGCTCTTTTACTATATATATATATATAGATATAGATATAGATGACTTTTCCTATATCTATGTCTTTTAAACAAATAATGAAATCTTAACTTTAAAGGTTTTTGAGACAAACTTTTTAGAATAATACTCAAAGATACTGAACAAAGAAATAAGATATTTTAAACAAAGATTTCAAACGAAATTTTAGGAATATGAATTATACAGTTTTATTTTATCACTTTTAGCGTGGCACAGTGACATCTGTACTAACTACTAACTGTAAAAACGATTGTTTCTGGATTCTGTTTTCTCTCGGGGGAAAAATAAACTTTAAATTATTTTCATCTCATCGCTCTTGTAACGGCGTGACAAAGCACGGCGTTGAGTTTCGCCATTCACACACGAAATGTCTCGATTTTCGCCGAATGATGGAAAGAAGGGTCTAAGTGCTCTCTGTGTACTCGCTAAAAGGGAAAGGAAGCCTGAAACTGCAAATATGTTCTACCTCATCTGCACAGCTATTTTGATAAATAATTATCTGAAAGGTGCTGATTGCAATCCTGCTAAGTTGAATTTTTATGCTATAATAGAATGTGTTTCCCTAAGTTAATTTATTTTAGTGATGTCTTTTCTTTTATTATGAATCACACAGTATAAAACAGGTAGGTACTGCGACAATGGATTTGTAAGTACTGTTTTTATAGCTTAATTTTGTCATAGAAGTTTCGAGTGCTCGGTGTTATGACTTAAGAATAAAATAATTTAGGATCGTGGGAAAATTGCAGCACATCGACATGTTACAACTGTACCTTCTACTGTGTCTTGGTGTTAATAGTTCATTTCTTTCATTATTCGTTTTCGATAAAATTTTTATACCTCCGTGGATTACTTTTTATATATTTATTAATATAAAGTAATACCTAAAGGTAGGTACATGAAACCAAAAGCATATCATAAATCCATCATGACACTATTTAAACATAAACAATAATTAGCTGTGGGCCATCATGGCGCAGAGGGAGTGTCTGATTGTAAAAATAATTGGTTCGATTTCCACGTAAAAGAATAGGTACATTTAAAGTATTTTCATTTCTACCAAAAGAAGGTAAAACAACGTAGCGTTGAGTTCTGCCGCTCATCTCGAATTCGTAAATTTTCAGCGAAAAGAGAACACTAGGTTCGCTCTATCTAGCCATGAAGCTTGACGGTGAAAAAAAATGGTTATAATTCATAATTTCTAATAAATAAACAATTTTATTTATTGTTTCAGAATTAACTTAGCAACGTATAATAACTTCTAGATATAAAGTAATTAGTGTAATTATTCTAAATAAAAGAATGGCCTAATGGCTAAGTAAAACAGGATATGGAAAGACCATTATAGTTAATAGATGATAATGATGAATTACATGCATTCATCGACTTCAAATTCTAAGTAAATCGCGTTCTTTCTTAATATTGACAAATGAGCGTGAGGCGTCATTGCGTGTGGCGGTCACGCTATGGATGAAAAAAAGACAAAAAACAGTAAGTATGTAACTAAATTACGTAGAAGCAAAAAATCTGAAATTGGAACTGGACGGTACTAACATTGCACGCGATGTTCGTAGATTCACTTCTATTAAAAATATCTATTCTTGTTCTCCAAAAGAATGGTATTGTAACTATTGTCCAATATGCAAGTTTAGATTATTTAATATTTTTCTATGTATTACGATACAAAGCATTCATTACTAGTATACGCAAAATGATGTTTCCATGAGAGTATCTATTATAAAAATTGTGCTTTTTTCACGTTACATTAAGTCGTTAACAGATATAAAAATAAACAATTTAATATTTTTTTTATTTTTTTCTCATTGTCTTTTTTTTTAACTTCACGCTGTATCCCGCATATAGCGAGTTAGGCAGAGGGAACCAGAGACCCTAGTGTTAAGACACTCCATTCTCTTTCAACATTTCCCTTCCCCACTTTCCGTCAAATTGGCATTGCGTGTTGAGTGGCGGAATTCAACGCCGCGCTTTGCCTTGTTACCAAACCCAAGAAATGAAAGTACTAAATTTTACATTTCCTGGAGTGGGAATCGAACCCACAACCTGTCGCGTTTACAGTCGCACGTTTATGCCTCTGCGCCAGGTGTTTCTCATTGTCGAGGTATCAATATTAAAAGAAAAAGTAACATAGACACATAAGTAACACAAAATCTTTATAAATCTATGTATGTGTTATTTATGGATCGCTTCAGTAGTTTCTGCGTGAAAAAGTATCAAACATCCATCCTTACAAATCTTCGCTTTTCTTATATTAGTAAGATGTTGTTCTATTATATCCATTTAAGTGTGCTCGGAGATTTAATATGTAAAGGAATGAGATAAAAAAAGATAAAATCTGACCTTTAAATTGTAAATCATAAGATATAAAATTTACATACATTAATATATATCTTATTATGATACTAATTTATGAATCTCTGCAAACAATGTGTGACCATTACTTGATTATCTAAGGTCAGGCCCAGCGGTGCGGAACTTAAGGGGAAACGTAAGACAAGGAAAAAATCTGAGCTCTTATTGTTAACATAATAAGAGCCATAATATAAGTATATTTTTTATGTTATTCCGTCCAGAGTCCATGTGAAGATGTTCTGAAGACGTTCCCACAGTGATTCCTCGATCGACTCAGATTCGTAATCAAGTAATTACTAGATTTGGTTTAAATTATAATTTTAACTTGTTAATGTGGGAGTCTTTTTTATTGTTCGACTCTTTATTTTTTAATTTGAGTATGCATATTAAATCATAATTTAATTATATATACTTCAGGTACATTTAGGATTGGTAGATGAGGATATGTGATCAATAAAAGATATAGATTATTAAATTCAGTTTTACTAAAATATTCATGTTTTAGAATCAATTACTCTTCCATAGTATCACATTATCGTAATTACATGAATATCAAACAATAAATTCTCAAACATGATCTTTATACATAGAAATATAAGTGATAAAATGCGTGAGCAAAACTGCCCCAACCGAAACTTCGCTTATATTACAAATTGACGGCATAATTCTTTCTCCATTGCATCTAATACTAATTCCTTGTAATACTGTCTCTACCGATCCCATAAAATAATTTTGCTTTCAAAATTCTTTTTTCTTTTTCTTTATAAAAATATTATATTTTTTGTACTTATAAAACTTTCCTTTTGGAATGTTCAAAATCACTACAACACACACGCTGATACCGTGAATTGTACAAAGAAACATTCGTTATGCGTTAAATAAATATAATTTCAAATTTTCTTTTTTTTTATAAAAATTATGATGGCCTACGCCTATCTATCTACATTGTTCATTAGAATGTGTGTAATTTACATACATACAAATATTTCGATAGCTCGCCGTCAACTGAGGTGATTCGATAAACAAATTAATTGCCCGGTTATCGTAAGTAACACTTTGTACGAAATTTAAGAACATTGTGGTAATAATTGAAATAATATGACTTTTAAAACAAAAGCCAACACTTTTAATTGTGAGAAATTCCCACGCTTCCAAATATTATTTCATTTCTGTAACAACCGGACCATAAATTTGTTTTTCGTTTTTAAAATACAAAAATGAATTTTACAATTATTATTTATTTTTAAATTACCTATTATCTATATTCGTCTTAAGAAAGAAATATATATCTCAACATTGTAGATGCCTTTAGAATATACCTGAATTCACACACAACTCATCACGACTTAAAGTCCAATTTACAAAAACACATAAATGGATACTTAATAGCAATACAATAAACACAATGACTCGTCATGGATTTTACAGCTATTTGGCCCCGATGAAATAAATTCAAGAGCAGAGAGATCTCTTTTTAATAATAGTAATTATTTTTATTTATTTTTTTTTTAATTTCAACTTGGCGCGCTTTTTTATGACAGCTTAGGAACTAACTATTTTATGCCAGTACATTAATTAACACTAATCATATCCATACATATCCGAATCACGGGCACAAATTATATAAAATAATAAATTTAAAAAGAACATATTTTACAAAGCATTATTAAAACAATTGCTACCATAACCTTAATAATAGCATTTTGGTGTTATAATCTCGACAGAAATAATCGTACCGACTTAATTAATTAGGCACACTTTGTATATTACAAAATTATTCGTTCGTATATTACAATCATTTTATAAACTATAGGCCTTTCTTGTCTCTAGTAGATTCAAATAGGCAGAATGGCTTTGACACAGGTCAAAGAAAAAAAAATGGTACTATTTACGTATGTCAAGCATTATACGGAACTTCTATACACGCCGTAATGACTTAATTAATAAGGCCTTTCATTGCTTATATTTTCTTTATAATCATTTTAATTTCTTTTTACGTATAATTTTTTTTCAACATCTTGAATCAATAATTTAAAAATACCAAACAAAGATGGCTATACTATTTTTATAAATATGGCATAGGTATTAAAAAAATTATGACAATGATATAAGAAATCGTTTTTTTTTAATTTTTGCTTATAATACCACTGAATTTATAAGACAATTCAATTCAAATATTATTACTTTCTGTTTGCATTCTTGCTTTTCTAATAAGCTGTAACTTGCATTGATAGAACAAAGCCAACCGTGGGAGTAATTAAAATATAGCGGTTGTGTTCTTACTATCTTTGCCATATTTATGTGCTAGACAAAAAAGGTTTGACTATTATGTCAAACTGACATGACCCATAATATGAATATAATTAAATATAATGTGAAAAAAAAACATAGACAAATTAAACTCTCCTATAAGAAAAAGAGTCATATTCGGATACATCCATTTATAAAAAGTACATATAAAAAAAAATAAAATAATCTTTTTCATTATACATAGTACATTAGTTAATTTCACTACGAAAACGTATTTGGTAATATATGGAGCTGCGCATTAAATGTTTTTCGTACTCTTTTGAACGAGACAAAGTATAAACTATTCATTTATAGTAACAGATCTATAATATTATCAATCAATCCATATGTAAGTTACGTCAGTTTTCAGTTCACACGTACACACGTGTAAATACTGACATTCAGTACAAGTTGTCAGTACGACGCTCCGAGCTGGTAATCCCTAGCCTAAGAACTGTAATAGTTATACAAAACCCAATCTTGTGTAGTCAGTTTTGTCAATTAATGCTAGCGGTGTACGCGCAGTGCATGCAAATTTGTCATATATCAGTTTTGTCAGTAGTACTACAGTAGCTTGAGTTCCCAGTTCAGTTTAGTTTGGTTCTTTTATTATGGCGCTTCGAACGTGCCACTCGAGCACAACTCACTTCACCAATGTGACGTTGTATGGAGAACACACAAGGACTGTCAGTTCTGTCAGTAGCATGAGTGTCTACTGCAGCGCGTCGGGCAGGCGGTGCGCGTCGTGCCAGGCGTGGTCGGGGCGCATGACGTCGTCGACGGGCGGGCAGGCGGGGCGCGGGCCCGGCTCCGGCGTGTACGTGAACGTCAGCCCCGTCGCGTATATGATGCCGTCGTTGCGGACCAGCGATACTGGCACCTGGGGAGGATTCACGAGGTTTACATTTGTTCTCAAATCGAATGTAAAATACTTATATCTATATTTTAATTTAGGATTCCATCCGTTTTGAGACTTTATATAATTAATAATTAATATATGCCGACTTAATATATGCCGTGGTAAAACACAACGCGGCGTGTTCTCTTATAAATACAAAGTTGATAATTATCTATGTTCTTTTCTATACATAAAATATAACGTTACTAACTAAATTACTGGCAAATAAAGCACAGCCGAAACAAAAGGGTTCCCATTTAGGCATACAGAGAAACTCAGAATGAGAATATCTTGAAATTCCTTCAGGACCGGAAAAAACTAGTATATACGTTATACAATCCATGCAGACGAGAGAGCTACAAGTCGTTATTCAAATAATCATTCTCTTTAGTGGGAATCGAACCCATAACCATCCCTTATACGGTAATACACTCACACTATACCTAATTTTTTAATTATTTACGTTCAAATATACCGAATAGAGTCAGTATATTAAAATTTCAAAATAATAATGCTGATGTATTTTTATAAGAAAAAAAAACCTTATCAGCAAGTTGTATACCATAAGTTTCGCAAGATGAACATTAGCTTGTCGTGAGACGGTAACCGACAAATTACTTTCATATTCTATATTGCACAAATATTGTGTTTACTTACTTAATGTGTGTATATGTATTAAAATAATTTATTATAAATATTACTATTCCAGATGATCATTCATTCATTTTTCTATAATTGGAAACGTCAAATTTTACTAATCGATATCAATAATACGAACTTCACTTTTGTTCTTTACTACGCATATTGCCGACAAAAGGAATGTAAGAAAAAATAATTGACTTATCAGTGACACCTTTCTCAAAATGTCTTACTTGCGAAATATGATGGCATAAAAGTTCAGCAGTTTCCAACTATTGTTTTTTGCAAACGACATTCAAAGCTCATTTCTCTCAACTCAAAATAACTTGAACATTTTTTTTAAAACATGATTATTCTAGTATGAAATAGGCAAACGGAAATGGAAAAGGTGTTGTGTTGTGATCGGTAAAGCTAATTTAAAAAAAAAAAACAAAAATATCGGTAAACCCCATTCTCTAAAAAAACGACATATTTGAACCAAAAATCATCGTATCAAATCTAACATCGAACTGCAGCACGATGGCTTTCCACTAAATACTAGGTAATAAACACATTTGTATACGATGTCTTATTACTAAACTAGTTGTCATCTGCAAAGTCCCTTAAATTATGTCTTAGTGTACTCCTATACTCCCCAAAGACACATTTCTGATTTCTAAGCTTATTAGCATTGTTATGCGTTGTCTATCAGTCACTGAGTGAATAAGAGAAGAATTTTATATAATTGAAGTGTTTTTTTTTAATAATTTCATATAGTCCATATCTTTCGTCAACTCTCTCCATATTTTCGTATTACTTAACTGAACTCGGGAAATAACATAAATTTATGGTCCAAAGAGTATAGTTCCATTTATAATAATTTAAAAAGTTTGGAATTTCTGTTGTTGGAAATAAAATTTGATATTTAAATTTGAAACATAATATTAAAAATAGTGTAACATTTATAGAAGCAAGAATAAAAATCAAATTAGCTAAATTATTAGCAAAAACTAATCTATTCGTCGCCTGTCGTGGCGCAGAGGCACAACGTGCGACTGTAAACGCGAGAGTTTGTGGGTTCAATTTCCACGCCAGGAAATGAAAATTCTTAATAATATTTAGTATTTTCATTTCCTGGATATAGTAACAAAGCAAAGCGCGGCGTTGAGTTCCACCACTCAGCACGCGATACCTCAATCCGGCGGAAAGTTGTGAGCGGATTTTTTGAATAATAACGGAGTGCCTTAACATTAGGTTTTCAGTTTCCCTCTGCCTACCCTGCTATGTGCAGGACACAGAGTGAAGTTGATAAAAAAAAACTAATCTATTCGATATGAACTTCATAATCTATAAGTATCTCCCCACTCCACCCTATAGAAGCCGACAATAAAGCTTCATTGTCGTTTTCATATTTGTATAAGTTCTGATAACGTTCACATGAATATTTACGTAAATGCGTAAACACTGTGGGTATATTATATATGTGAATTCATTATATATCGAATTTATAATCTCTCACGACATCATAAATTTAGAGTACATATGTAAAACTAGATTAATTTAAATAGTATACTATAAATTATATATTAATAGTACTATTTATACTATAAAATTAATACGTTGAATTTTAGTTATTTTTTTTTATGGATAACGGATGGCAAACGAGCAGAAGGA